>BMAC01000164.1:246647-266022 GCA_014905375.1 Phtheirospermum japonicum
CATCGACCTAATAGAAGCGTCGGAATTATTAATAGTATAACCTGGCAGGATATATCCTCTGCCCATATCACATGCATTTGTAAAACTCAATCATAAAGAATATCTCATAACTTTATTCATTGCATTAATCAACTCGCCTGGTCGGGAGAAGTGCCCTCCGGTCCAGAGTTACCTCCTCCCGCACCATATGTACTTACAGAAACACCACATTACTAAGATCGCCAGGTCGGGAGAGGTGCCCTCTGGTCCAGAGTTACCCTCTCCCACCCCAAAAATAACAATATAAAAGAAACATAACTCATAATCCATTCCCAGGTCGAGAGAGGTGCCCTCCGGTCCAGAGTTACCCTCTCCCACCCAAAATAACAACTTAACATAAATCCCGAGGTCGGGAGAGGTGCCCTCCGGTCCAGAGTTACCCTCTCCCACCTCAAATAACAATMTTTTCCGTCAAACGAGCTTCARGCGGGAGAAGTGCCCTCCGGTCCAGAGTTACCTTCTCCCGCGTTTCCTCTATGCATAATATTTCTTCAAATGGCACACATTCCAGCTTCGTGGTACGACCTTTCCTCTCGCAGTCTCAAGGATGTATGCCCCTCCTCGCAGCACTTTGATTACCTTGAATGGCCCAATCCAGTTTGGCTCTAATTTCTTGGTCGCCTTCAAGGCATCAGCTCTCTTCCAAACCAAATCACCGACCTAAAACCGATGGTGTTTAACGTGTTTGTTAAAGGCAGCCTGCACTCGTTGTTTATAACGCTCCACCCGAGCTACAGCTCTATCTCGTATCTCATCAATCGTTTCAACAGCTCCGCGAGCTAACCTTTCATTTTCCTCCACATTAAACGATAATAGTCGCTGTGATTCTCCGACAATCTCAGCAGGGATGACCGCATCCATTCCATATACTAGGCTAAACGGCGTCTCTCCCGTGGAAGTTCGGGGAGTCGTTCGATAGGCCCAAAGGACAGATGCGAGCTCGTCTTCCCAGAGCCCGCCTGCTTTCTCTAACCGCAGCTTAAGGCCTTGCACAATTATCCGATTAGTGACCTCAACTTGCCCATTAGCCTGCGGGTGCGCCACGGAAGCAAAACATTGCTTCATCCCCATGTCCTTGCACCACTTCTGCATCTTCTGCCCATTAAACTGGGTCCCATTGTCCGAAACCAGAATTCGCGGTACTCCAAACCTGCAAAATATATTATCAAAGAGAAAATCCATTATATGTTGTTCGGTAGTCCCCGTGACGGCCTCAGCTTCCACCCATTTGGTGAAATAATCAATTGCCACCACCAAATGCTCCTTACTACTCGGGGTTTTTGGGAAAAGGCCCACAATATCAATCCCCCATTGCGCAAACGGGCAAGGCGAGCTCATCACCATCATCTCCTCGGCCGGTATATGAATAATCGAGCCATGCTTTTGGCACTTCTCGCAAGTTCGAACTAGCTCGCCAGCCATAGCCTTCATCCCAGGTCAAAAGAAACCTTCTCGCAATGCAATGTTCATTAGTGCCTTCCCCTTCGCATGATCCCCACAGTATCCCTCATGTATCTCCTTCAGCACCTCCATCCCACGCTCTCTTGCCAAACATTTCAGAAGAGGTCCAAATCGCGACCTCTTATACAACTCATCATTCATTATACAGAAGCGAGCTGCAACTCTAGCATCCTTTGTGTTTAACCTCTCCACCCCTTCTTGTGCTTTGAGCAGGACATCCCAAATGGGCCCACGCCAATCATCCTTGTCCTCGATTTCCATGACTTCTAATCCTCTCTCGATACTGCTAGCATCCAACTGCATCAATGTGACCTTCCTAGTACCACAGGTCAATAATGCTCCTGTTATTCGGGCGAGCTGATCTGCCCGTGTATTTTCAGCTCGCGGTAAATGTTCCAATGTGAATTCTTCAAAGTGAGCTGCTTCCTCTCGTAATTTCCCCAAATACATCGCCATACGCTCCTCTCGAGCTTCAAAAGAACCATCGAYCTGCCGAGCTACTAGTTGGGAATCAGTATACGCCCACAATCTTCTAGCTCCCAACTCGCTAGCCATCTTGATTCCCTGCAACACCGCCTCGTACTCAGCCTCATTATTGGATGCCCTGAACCCCAACTTAATCGCAAACTCCAAATTTTCTCCTTCTGGGCTAGTTAAGATTACGCCTAGCACTGCTCCTGACGTCATGGTCGAACCATCAGTGTATAAGGTCCATGCCTTCAGCTCTATCTCTTCATCGACCTGTTTTGTCATTTCTTGTAAAAAGTCCGCTAACACTTGTGCCTTGATAGCGGTCCTGAGCTCATACACCACGTCATACTCGCTGAGCTCCACTGCCCACTTCACCAAACGCCCAGACACACTTGGATTGCCCAAGACTTGTTTCAAAGCCAAGTTAGTGCGCACCCTCACTCTGTGGCTTAGAAAATAAGGTCGCAGCTTTCTTGCTGTGGTAACTAGCGCGAAACCTCCTTTCTCGAGCTCAGTGTACTTCAACTCAGCATCTCGCAACATCCTGCTAATATAATAGATGGGTTTCTGCACGCCATCCTCCTCTCTTATCAGCACCGAACTCACGGCGACCTCCCCCACTGACACATATAAGATTAGCTCTTCCCCCGGCATGGTTTTAGTCAGCAGCGGTATTTCTGCTAGATACTTTTTCAACTCTTCAAAGGCATCCGCTGCCTCCTTCGTCCATTCAAACCGAGATCCTTTTCGAAGTGCCCTGAAAAAGGGGACACCTCGCTCCGCCGACCTGGAAATAAATCGACTAAGACCTGCCATCCGACCCGTTAGTATRTGTACCTCTCGCACGGTGCGGGGATGAGGCATCTCCATAACAGCTCGCACCTTTTCAGGATTGACTTCGATCCCCCGCTCTGTTACCATATACCCCAAAAATMTCCCTGATCTCACACCGAATGCACATTTCTTCGGGTTGAGCTTCATCCCATACTGTCGTAATATGAGAAATGTCTTCCTCAGGTCGTCCACATGAGTTTCAGCTCGCTTGCTCTTGACCAGCATGTCATCCACATAGACCTCCATGGTAGACCCCAATAGGTCCTTAAACATACGATCCACTAGCCTTTGGTAGGTCGCCCCCGCATTCTTCAATCCAAAAGGCATGGATACAAAACAATATGTACCAGTGGAAGTGACGAAGCTCACTTTAGGCTGATCTTCTTTAGCCAGAGGTATCTGATGGTATCCCTGCGAAGCGTCCATCATGCTCAACAGCTCGCATCCAGAGGTAGAGTCCACCAATTGATCAATCCTTGGCAAAGGATAATGATCTTTAGGACAGGCCTTGTTCAAATCCCGAAAATCAATGCACATCCTCCACTTCTGCTCCAGCTTTGGCACCATCACAACATTGGACAAGTACTCAGGGAACTGAATCTCCCTGATATGTCCAGCTTTTAACAGCTTCTGCACCTCCTCCTCAATAATCTTATCGAGCTCGGGCCCGAAATGCCTCCTCTTCTGTTTTATAGGTTTAGCCTCTGGGTCCGCATTCAAATGGTGTTGCGCGACCTCTGGTGATACCCCAGTCAATTCCTTTTCCCCAAACGCAAACACATCTCGAAATTCCCTCAGCAAGCTAATCATCTCATCTTTTAACGCGTCAGATAACAGGGTACCTATCCTCGTAACATACTCTGGCCGGTCCTCCTCTAAGGAGATTTCCATTAACTCTTCATTCGGCTGGAGAGAGGTCTCTTGTTCCTTTGCCTTTTTCGCGCTAAGTATCCCCTCCGGCCGATCATCATCTCTCTCTCGTTTGTTCTCCATCAATCCTCTTCTGACCGCCATCTGGTAACAAGACCTTGCGACCTGTTGCTCGGCGATGACCTCCCCTACTTTGTCACCCACCGGATACTTTATGCTCATGTGATAGGTCGACGTTACAGCCTGAAACGTATTAAGAGCAGGTCGCCCCAATATCACATTGTAGGCCGACCTCCCGCGGATGATCAAAAACTTCAAATCTTTCTTCACTCGGCTCGTACCTTTGCCCAACACTACTTGTAATGTTATCTCTCCTTCCGTATTCACCTGTGCTCCGTTAAACGCATAGATGGATGTATTCACAGATCGCACCCTCTTATCCACCTTCATCTGATCAAGGCAATCTGTATAGATAATGTTTACCGAACTCCCATTATCTACAAAGATCCTGCTAACTTCATAGCCCGCTACCTCTGCTTCAATCACCAGCGCATCGTTATGATCTTCCTGTAGCCCACGCCTCTCATTGGGGCCAAAAGATATGACTGGCCCCACCACCTGTGGCTGCCCACTAACGCTTGCGACCTCCCATGTTCTATTGCGAGCTGATTTTAAGTGCTTCTTGCGCGCATTATTTGAATCACCATCCGTTGGGCCTCCCGAAATCATATTTATCCTCCCCTTATTTCCTCGGGGCCCTCCGAACTCCTGGTTTCTCTGACGCCCTTGTCTCGCGACCTGCGCAGGAGGTGGGCCTCCCGGTGGGGGTGGAGGCAACATCCTCCTCTGCTCGCTCGGCTCCTTTTCRTTGTAGATTACCTKRTTTAGATGCCCCGCCCTTATAAGTCTCTCTATCTCCTCCTTGAGATGTCGGCATTTTTCCGTGAAATGCCCGTAGTTGTTATGGAATCGACAAAAGGAGACAGTTTTTGGATGCGTTGGGACGGGCGTGCGATCCTCCGGCCACTGTATTAGATCAGGTACCGAGCGCTCCATGACACCAAACACCTTAGCTTGTGGTATAGCTAGTGGTGTGAAATCCTCTCCTCTCCATACTTTTAAATTCGGCTCCTGTCTCGCACTGACCCCGGCATTTGAGGCCAAGAGTCCGCGTATACCTCTTCTATGCTCCCTCCTCGGTTCTCTCTCAGACACTCTCTCCCTTGTGCTCACGACCTCCCTACCGAAACGCAGTCGGTGCTCTTCCTCTTCCTCTTCTACTTGCACGTACTTATGGCACCTCGCGAGAACTTCATCGTACGTGCGAGCTTCTTTCTTTACCAGCGACCTCCGTAAATCTTCCCTCCTCAAACCTTGATGRAAAGCCCCAGCTTTCATCTCATCCGTGGTGGTAGGGACCTCCAAGGTAGCGTTGGTAAACCTATTAACATACTGTTTCAGCATCTCACCAGGTCGCTGCACCATTGTGAAGAGCGACTGGGCCGTCTTCGCGCTCTGCCTGACGCTGGAGAACTGCTTCAGGAAGGCAGCTCGCAACACCTGGTAACTCGTAATTTTACCATTCGGGAGTTGGTAAATCCAATTCTGTGCAATCCCTCTCAGGGTGGATACAAAGGCTCGACACGCCACAGCCCCCTATGCGTCATCCTCGCGTTTTCAAACAGCTGCAAGTGTGCGACTGGATCAGTCGTTCCTCGGTACTGAAAATCTAACTCATTATAATTTCGAGGCATCGCTGCGTGCATCAGTTCTTCTGAAAAGGGATGCTCTTCCTCCCCTTCCAYGCTTTCTCCATCCATCCGCTTCTGCAACTTCAGCATGGCCTCTTACAACTCTCGGAAGGCCTTAGTGTGTGGCCCCACCTCGCTCTCTTCTCTTCTCTTCTCCCCTTATGACCTCTGCCACTTTTCCGCGACCTCCCACCAGAGTCACTGCTCGAGTCTGAGGTAGGGGTATTGCTCTCATTATCGCCCTTGTGATGCTTGCGACCTCTACCCTTGTAACGATCTCGCCTCAGTTTTATTCCCCTCCGCGCGTGAACACGAGAATCTACGGATGAGGAGGAACTAGAGATGTCTCCTTTCTTTCTCTTGCCAAGCTCCTTCTTCTTTTCCTCTCCGACCGTTGGCTCGCCTTCTTTGTCAACATTTAACTTCTCGCTCTCATCCTTTCCCCTGCTCAGCTCGCACTCCAAATACTTACGTAACTCCTCCTGTTTTTCGACAGGTACGAAGTCCATAAGTCCCTCCAAGAATCCCTTCTTGCCCTGATCAGGTACTTCCTTCGATGGATTTCCCCCTCCTGTTGCCTCAGGGATTGATTTTTGGGGCTCTACCCCAGGCGTCTGCCTCTCCACTTCTTCCACCAGCTCCTTCCCAACTTGATTTCTAGGAGAAGGTGGAGGCGTATTGCCCACATCTCGAACCAGAGGACTCGTGCGAGGGTACTCCTGCTCATCCCCTGGGACATCTTTCCCGCCAAGGTGTACGAACCTATTCTTTRTCTTCTTATTGTTGGACCCGGATGCGTAATCCAAAACTCTCGGTGTTATATTCTTCTCCTTCATGTTTTGTTTGTGCAATTTCTCACGCCTTTCGCTCAAAGACTCGATGTCTCTCTTTCCCACAGACGGCGCCAATTTGATAAGTCCAAAAAGTTGAACTACCAAATAAAGGGGGTACTAACCTCAAAAATAGAGATCAGTGACCTAGAAAACCTCCAAACGTGACACAGCGACCTCCAAAGAATCTGCAATCTTCACAGCGACCTCGACTTCCTGCAAAACAGCGCCTAGAACGGGCCGGATTTCGAGCCCATTAAGGCGCTCCGACGCTTAAGTTAATAAGCGAAAAACACACTTCTTCTCTCTCAATAATATCAGTGCACTCAGATAATAAATGCGTAAACAAGCATTAACCTTTAAGAAAGAAGCCAAGGGCTCCTTTTATAGGGATGGAAGAAGATTCCCAATATCTAGGGTTACCTTTCGTAATAAGAATTTCATTTACACCAGGATTCCACAATCGTCTCTTAATTAAGACTCCTCATACTTGGCAAGTTCCCATAAACAACAAACTTCTCCATAGATATCCCAATTAAGCCGGGGCATATAGCCCACCAGGCCCATAATAATTCACATATATTAGATCCACAAAACYGGCTCAAGTACTCAGCCCAAATTACAAGAGATCGCGACCCTGTATGAAAAGTCATCCCCATACTACAGGTCGCTACTCTTCACAAAACAATCCACTCGAAATATCACAGCTCGCCCACCTCCAGGGGTACACCCTCCCTAGGAAATGAGGTCGCTTTCCACAAATAGTCACATTTATCACATAATTTCACGTGTAGTTATTTTGGTCCGTATCAAAGTCCTACTCAATTTTCATTCCACTTTCAAAGTGTTGAAAAAAACTCTAATATTTCTTATTTAATAATTATTTAATTGTAAGTAACTCTACACCACTGTTTTTGAGACCCTGATCCACAAGGCCCGGCCCAATACCATCATCGAGGTCGGCACAATCCTTGGCACGTCAACCAGGCACATGCCCGGGCTGACTTGGAAACTCGGGCTGGATCCCCAAATACTCTGCATTGAAGATTTGCAGGGATGGCCTGGGCCCACAAACAAGGAAGTGAGTTTGAAGATGCACTACAAAAAAAAAAAGTGCAAAACACCAAGGCTGTGTTTGCAAAATCAGATGTGATAGGATTGGGTGGGATATCACACCCAATCATGCATTTGAAAACTTCGACACAAGCTCGAAATTCTTATCCAGGCCCGAAACTTATCCTCCCATGGTTTGATAATTTGATCCGACCTCTAACCCTCGAATACAATTATCCTGAATTTGGATGAGTATGAAATTACCCACCTGCCCCTGAGGAAGTTAATCATTTGTCGAATATGCCCTCATTTGAGCTCGTATTTACGATAGAGTCTTGATAAATACATCACCAACCAGGAAGAAACCCTACAGCCACAATCCATCGACGTTGTAGAGGAGAAGAAGGTGATCTTTTTTCAGCGTCAGCCCCATTAGATTGCACAATCGTGAATATTCAAATTCTATGGAATGTTCTTTAAATCATGGTTAAATAAGATGGAATGTGAAAGTACTGAAATTATGATGAATCTACTCCAGGGGGTCATGTTGTTTATGACTGGATTTTGGGAAACATGATTGTGACAGAAAAATTGTATGTGTAATTGATATTGTGGGTATGATGAATACCCAATCAAGTATGTTGGTTATGTTCTTTAAGAAAATATGTTTGTATAAGAAAAAATTTATGTGTGATTGTATTCGTTGGTGTTCTGAATTTACATGTAATATGGTCGTTATGTTCTTTTGGGAAATATGATTATATGACATATAAATTAGAATATGATTATGTTTGTTTGTTAAATATACCCAATGAGGCATGTTAATATTATTTTGAGAAATATGATTACATTGTGATGTTTTTAGGAAGAAGTAAAATAACGACCCTTTCTATGGGCTACACAAGTATTAATTTCTGACCCATGTATTATAAGGAATAAATCCTGCACTTTAACCTTCATCTTTTAGATTAGATTTCTATTATTGGTGGAAGTGTCAACAGTACCTAATATTGACTTTATCTTATTTTCCCAAATCACCAATCAAGAAAAAAAGACAATACAAGACATTAATTTTAATGAAGATGAGATTGAGGTGGCCCTGATCATTGAAAACCTGTTAAAAATGATAAAATTATTTTTCATGCTTGTGTATTTCTATCAAAAATCTTTTGATGCGCCCCATCGTAAGCGTCGTCGATCCCTTGACATCGTACGAGAAAGACTCGTTGACAAACTACCACATCAGATTACACACTTACGCCAACTCATAGACATAAGAAATACGACTTGTATCGAACAACTTTAGATGGATAGGAATGCATTTTGTAGATTGTGTTACCTCTTAGAGAATCTTGGGGGTTTACTACCCTCCCGTGGTACATTAGTTAGTGAACAAGTCACTTTATTTCTGTCTATACTAGCACATCATCAAAAAAATCGTGTTGTGAAACATGCCTTTTTGAGATCCGGACGGACTATAAGCAAGCATTTCCACCGTGTTCTGCATGCGGTTTTGAGACTGTATCCAACACTAGCTATTTCACCACAAGAGATCGATGAAAGTTGTATTTATGTTAACTGGAAATGGTGTAAGGTAATTTCAACATAAATATAAAATTACAAACTCCCCATATTATAGTCAAACTATGACTCCACAACAAATTCCATATTCATAACACATTTTATTTTGTTTAACACTTGTAAATGAATAAATGCGTAAGGCTATTTAGGTGCATTAGACGGAACATATGTTCAAGATTAGATATCGTTTAGGAAGAAACCACATTATCAAAATCGCAAAGGCGAAGTATCTAATGTTCTAAGTGTCTGTGACCGAAATATGAATTATATATTCATTCTCACTGGTTTGGAAGGTTCAGCAGCCGACAACCGTGTACTACGGGATGCAATCACTAGGCCAAATGGTTCGAAAGTACCCACTGATAAATAAACTATAAAGCATTTATATATTTCCAAAGGGTATAAACTCTATTCCGTATAGTTTTTATGATTAAAAAATTGTGCATATCAACCAATATTTTAAATAATTCCAGGACAATATTATCTATGCGACTGTGGTTACACCAATGATCCAGGTTTCTTGCACCATATAAAGGTGTTAGGTATTATTTAGAAGAGTAGGGCACTGATACTGAGGGGCCTCAAAACTAAAAAGAACTTTACAACTTACGTCTTGCAAAAGCTCGCAATGCTGTTGAGAGGTCCTTCGGTATACTGAAGAAGAGATGGGCCTTCCTAAGGAATCCGACATTTTAAAACATTGGCACCCAGAATCAAATGATTATGGAATGTTGTTTAGTCCATAATTTTATTCGTACCACTATGGTTGTAGACCTGATTGAGCTTCTTGTTGAGGAGTACAAACCCGGTACTAGAGAAGCAGATGTGAACCTGTAAGATTACATAGACCAGGTTCAACCGTCGAAAGAGTGGGCAAATTGGAGAGATACGTTTGCGCTGGCTATGTACGAGGAGTGGAAGGGTGTAAATTAATTCATAGAGAGGCATTGAAATAATCTTGTAATATAATGCGAAATTAGTTACTTTATTTCTAAAAAGGTGTCTTGTTGTTTGAAAATGTTGAACCAGTTATTATTCGAATGTGTATGAACTTTGGTAATTACACATATTTATTTACTTATGTCATGGTGAAGTTTGATATCCATGTTATCACTAGCATTCACATACATTTGTGTTATACTGTCGAACAAAGAGTAGCCATAGATAGTTGGTAAGGTTCCTTTGTTGCTAAGATTTCTTTTTGTAAACTATTATTTGAATTTTGTATTGTAGCTAACATGTTGTTGTGTACAACTTAGGTAGTAATTTCGATTTGTGAATTAGTTTATGGGAACAACTATAATGGAGTCATAATCTCACCATCAATGATTTACTAGTGCAGGGATGGAATCGTCAGCAAGCTTTGTAAAACCTTCATTGGGTCGTGCCAGTCAAAGGACCTGGACCATTGAGAAGGAAATAATCCTTGCGCATGGGTTGAAAGTGTTAGATCCTTAATCCAACATTGGGCTTAAATGTGAAGTAATTATATGTCGTGGACTATCAAATAAGGAAGCCCAGTTCAAAGTGATCAAATACAGTTTAAAGTATTGGGATTTAATGTATCTAATAGGATGTGGGCCTTTGATTGTAGATACTGATGGGGCGTAAATAGGTCAGACCCGGATTGGGGTAGACCTGGACCTATATAGCCAAAGAAAGGAGATCAGGACGGCGTAAGCCTTGGTAAGGTTTGACCTGGTTTTCTTAAGAGAATAATAGATCAGGGAAAGGATCACCCTAACCCAGGAATTGTCCTGAGCTGATAGAAATCTCCTGTTAGAATGTAACGTCAAGGGAGGCTTGCCGTCCGGGCTTGTAATAAAATGGGAGAGCAGGACCAGGGGAGATCTGGCATCCTGACCCCCATCGAGGAGACAAGTGGGACCACTTGTCAGAGTTTGTTGCTTAACGGCCCTTAATTCACGGCCTTTATTTCTGAGATTCCGAAAGGGGTCCCCATTGAGGAAAACTATAAATACCTCAGCCCCAAGGCTGAGAGAGGTATGTCATTCTTTGTACATTCCTTACTTTTTCACCAGAAATACTCTATACGCTTTTTGACTTAAACATCGGAGAGGTTTCCACCGGAAAACCCCCGGTGGTCCTTTTTCTGACGTGTTTGTGTGTGCAGGTCGAGAAAAGCACAAGGTTCAGGCGTTGTCATATTTTTAGGTGAAACAATTGATGTCGTCTGTGGGAATTTTCAGAGCTAAGACGTGAGATTTTGGAATGGCTTCAGACGGATTAAGGCGAAATCTGGTCGGGGAACTAGGCGGAACTCTTAGTTCCGCCACGCCATGGGGCATGCCACGGTCGTCAGGACCGTAAACAGCGGGGCCGGAGGGGCAGATCCATCTGTAACAACTGAACCGGGCACCGCGCCACCCCCTCCTGGTGGATCTACGCCTGCCGATGGCGGATTATTGAACGAAAACTTCCTCAGGCAGTTGTCTGAGCTTATCGGCAAAGCCGTGGAGGTGGCCGTGGAGAAGAAATTCGCGGAGATTTCAACGCCGCCTTGTGGTGCACGCACAGATCGGACGGTTCCACTGGCCGAAACGGAACCGTTGCGCAACCAGTGCACGGATCAGACTCCCCTCCAAGATAGAGAAGAACACTTCTCCACCTCCGACAGTGAAACATTAAGTCAGGCCAATCCAGGCCTTGCCAAGCAGATGCAGAGCCTACAAAAAGAGGTGAGGGAATTCAAGAGGAAAATGGCGAGCGTCGATACCGTGCTGACGCGGAGAGGAACGCCATTCACGGAGGAGGTCATGCGCGATGATGTGCCGGCCTCGTATAGGTCTTTGGGCTTTGAATATAGCGGGACCACAGATCCGTGGGATCACCTCAGCCGCTTTGAAATTATAGCAGCGGTACACAACTTCTGTGATACAGTCATGTGCTGGGTCTTCCCGATGACTTTCACCAAGTCAGTTCAGCTCTGGTTTAGCCAGCTGCCGCCGCGTTCCATCAACAACTTTGACGAGTTCAGCTCGGCCTTCTTGCATCAGTTCACTAGCTGCAGGAAGTACCAGGAAATGTCGCTTGAGCTGTTTAGTTTGAAACAGAAAGAGAGTGAGAGCCTGCGTGCTTACATCAACCGATTTAACAATGCAAAGCTCGAGGTGCCTTCTGCGTCAGAAGAACTTTTAGTGAACACGTTGGCTCAAGGCCTCCAGAGAGGAGATTTCTTCCAATCGCTAGTTGTATAGCCAGCTCTGAAGTTTGGAGAGCTCTTAGAGAGAGCAGAGAAGTACATTCATCTGGAAGAAGCTTTGAAGATTAAAGAGGAAGGAGAGAAGAAAAGGGAGAGATATGATAGAGAGTAAAGAGCACCAGTAAAGAGACCTAGGCCAGTCCTGTCCGGAGGAAGACCTCTCTTCGTCAAGTATACGCCCCTGGCGACTCCTCAGGGGGAGATTTTACAGGCAATAGAGAGGCATGCAGACCTCAAGTGGCCTAAGACTTATTCACAGAAACCTAGGAAGGAAAGGTCTGACCGATTTTGCCGGTATCACAATGAGTACGGCCACGATACGGATCAGTGCACCCATCTCAAGGATGAGTTGGAAAGGATGGTGCAGGCTGGGCACCTTAAGGAATACGCTCGGATGAGAAGGGAAGAACCCATATCTGGCTACCGTAGTAGCGATCGACCTCAGCAGAGTAAGAATGAGCAGGATAGTAGGCGAAATGGGGGGAGAAGGAATGAACAAACCCAGGTTGTACGGGGTGAGATTCAGATGATTACAGGGGGCGAGTGGGATGAGCACTCCAGACGAACCCATAACAGTTATGTGCACGCTGCGAGAGACTTGACGAGAAAAGGAAAAGAAATTGGACAGGTGGCGCCGAGTCCAAATATTTGCTTTGGATTGGAGGATGAGGATGGGATCCTAGCCCCTCATATGGATGCCCTGGTCATTACGGCTACTATAGCCAATTATAGTGTCCGAAGAATCTTTGTGGACACAGGGAGCTCGGGAGACATCATGTTCTACGACTGTTTCAAAAAGATGGATCTAGATGTGGAGTTAGAAGAAGTCACGACATCGTTGGTAGGATTTGCAGGAGGTGCGTTGAAACCCCTTGGAGCAATTAACCTCTTGATGTGTCCAAGAAGTAGAATTTCAAGTTGCAGGCAGCCCTTATGTGGACAATTAGTGATTTTCCCTCATACTCCATGTTTTCGGGTTGGAGTACGGCCGGTCGAACTGCTTGTTCATATTGCATGGAGTAATTTGATGCATTTACTCTAAAGTTTAGCGAAAAACACTCTTGGTTTGATAACCACCGGAAGTTTCTAGAATGTGATCATCACTTTCGAAAAGACAAGAAAAAAACTTTTGAAAAAATAGGAAAGTTGATGCTCCCCGCCAAACATTCGTTCAGGAGTAGAGATATTGGCTGAGATAGATAGACTTGGGATTCTGACGGTCACTGGGCTAGAAGCAGAACGTGTTAATGGTCAAATTGCAAAGACGAGCGGTTATAAGAAAAGAAGTATTTTCTGGGATCTTCCACACTAGAGCACAAATTTAAATCGACATAATTTAGATGTTATACACATTGAGAAGAATGTGTTCGATAATGTGTTCAATACGGTGATGAATGTGAAGGGGAAGACAAAAGATACGTAGAAATCAAGAGATGAGCTGAACGACTATTATTTTCATCCATCGCTTTAAGCTGATAACTCGGGAAAGTATCCCAAGGCTTCTTACACACTCGATAAAAAGTCAAAAATTGCTTTGTGTGAATGGATTAAGACTTTTGAATTTCTAGACGGGTACGCTTCAAGTTTAGGACACTGTGTCGATATGATAGGATCGAGATTGCATGGGTTGAAGAGTCATGATTATCATATGTTATGCAACGATTAATCTTGATTGCTTTTCGAGAACTACTCCCCAGTCCAGTTTGGAAAGATCTATCAGAGTTGAGTTTGTTCTTCAAAGATCTGAGTGTAAGAGTTATCAAAACTTGTGATATGGCTCATTTGGAAAAAAATATTCCTCTGATCTTGTGCCAACTTGAGAAGATCTTTCCCCCGAGTTTTTTCAACCCAATGGAGTATTTGCCGATCCACTTACCATATGAGGCAAGAATTGCTGGTCCAGTGCAGTATAGGTGGATGTATCCTCTCAAAAGATATCTTCGTAAACATAAAAATAGTGTGAGGAACAAATAAAGTGTCGAGGGATCGACACCAAATGCTTATCTAATTAAGAGGCATCAATTTTTAGTTCGTACTGCTTTAAAGATAAGTCTCTACTAGAAGAACAAACTTGAAACGTAATGAAGATGTTCAGAATGATGGAGGCGATTATGATGAGATTCCATCAGTATTCAAAAATTATGTTGAACCCTTCTCATTCGCTGCAGGAAAAAAAAATAGATGTCAGATCAAGAGTTTGATGCGGCGAAAAAATACTTATTACTAAATTGTGATGAACTCGAGAATTTTATCAGGTATAATTGATTATAAATAATATTGTACGTATTACTTGATGTAACTAATTATAACAATATTTTACTTCGTTAAATATGCAACCTATTCACGGAGGGCATTAAACGCCAACAACCGAACATTTCAGATGAAGAATTAAATGGACAACTAGAAAACGAATATCACATTTGGTTTGAAAACTACGTGAGTCAAATTGTGTGATGTTTGTTTATATACATATATTATGTATTTGTATTTGGATAATATAACTTTACGTCATATATCATAGGTCCGAGGTCGCATGAATAGTGTAACTAATAATTACATTAAGAGTCTAGCGCTTGGTCCATCGCGTTGTGTGACTACATTCAATGGCTGCAAGATAAATGGATACAGATTTCACATGATTGCATACGGATCAGAACGATCTACATCGAACATTGGGGTCTATATAAAAGAATCAACTTACGGAGAAGATGAATATGACTATTACGATGGTTTAGCTGAGATTGTTAAACTTGAATATTCAGTGTCTATAAGAACACTCTTGTTCAAATGTGAGTGGTTTGATCCGACTCCAACAGGCACGAGAGTGCACTCTCAGTATAAGCTTGTCGACATTAATTATAAATGTAGATTCAATTGTTACGAGCCATTCGTACTTGCAGCCAAAGCTACTCAAGTTTATTATTGCCCGTATCTGAGTTTAAGACGAGACATGGTCGACTGGTTGACAACTTGTAAGATTAAGGCAAGATCAAGAATAGATTTCATAGAAGAGCGGACGCCTGAATAATCATTTCAAGAGGATGTTGTTGAAACGCATGGTGCAATCCAATTGGAGGATGTTGATTTCCAACTTAATGATCCACTTGTCGATGATGCTGATGTCGAACTTTTCGATGATGCCAATGCCGAACTTATCGATGATACAAAAAATGAGTTTATAAGTGAAGAAGAGACAAACGACCACGATTAGTTTGTAATTTATGTTGGTTAAGGTTATAACGTTATATAATTAATTAACATTAAAGAAAATATAATATTTTAATTCTAATTATTTTTAATTTAATTTCAATATGTTCGAGGTCGTTTAGATGAGGGGGAAGAGTACTGCTGGAGCTGGTCGTTTAGGATCAGGTGGTCATTCAGGATCATGTGGTCCCTCAGGTTATGGGTGTTTCGACTCCTCGTCGTCACAGCCGGTTTGAACGACGTAGATCTGGACGGATCGACTCCTCGCGAGACCGTGTCGGACAACCCTCCTTTTTATGATGAGTCGTGTCGACTAGAGGGAGGCATCCTTATTTATATCGTCGGCCGGAGGTAATTATTAGTAATTAATAATTTTTTTATTAATAATTATGTCGTTATGAATTGTAAGCAACTTCTAAAAAAATTCATTTTAATTTATATGTTTTAGAGTGCGAAGTAGCTCTATAGATTTACCTGCGATTCTTAGACGGATCCTCAAGGCTCGTGTGCACCCAGATGGATGGAGGTATATGCATATTCCTGAGCATCATCGTGACACGTGGTGGCCTCTGTTCCAGGTATTTACATTAAATACAAACTTAATTTATTGTTTTACATATGTTTAAATTTGTGTAACTAATTACTTATTTTATGTTGCCTTAAATATGTTTTGTTGTAGAGTTTATGATATTGGGACCGGAGGCAATATTCTGATGATGCTATGCGCCAAGCCTTTTACCTATCAATGTTTTATGCTTGGGCTATCCCTCTTAATTAGTGGCGGCAGCTGTATGATGCCAAGGGAGAGATACTGGTTGCTGTCGGCGAGCAGATCTAGAGGGCTTGGCAGGAGGCGTGGGCGAGGCCAAAGGAGGTTGAGAGATCACGGAGGGTTAGCAGGAATAGGATGAGAGAGACAGAGGGTCCTGGTATTGGGATATCTAAGCATAGAGGCGGGTCTCGGGGGGCGAATCGCATACGAGATAACATCGTTAGTTAAATATATGTTTTTATGTTTACAAATTTATAATTCAAATAATATATATATATATATATAGGGTTGAGTTCAAATGAGAACCCGTCATTATATGTGAACCTAGGGACTCATCTTGACCATTAGATTGAATAATTTTGATGGTTGAGATCATGACATGTCAGCATGGTAATAATGTAAAAAAATGCATTAATTAATTAAAAATGGTATTTTGGACATATATCAACGTTTACAAAGAGTACTAAATTGTTTTTTGGAAAGCACAATAGATTAAGAAAAAAAACATTACGATTGTATAACAAAAGCATTGCAAATTTCGTRTATAAACTGCAAATTCAAAAATTTGAAATTAAACTCAAATCTTCAACAAACCATAACTTTTTCAGATTTTATTCGTTTTGAATGAAATACATATCAAATTAACCACATTCTCAAGATCTACAATTTAAGATACATATTGCATGTTTTAAAACGTAATATATATATATATATATATATATATATATATATATATATATATATATATATATATATAATTAAATTAAAAAAACTAGACTGATTTTAGCACTACAGTACTGTGTAAAAAGCACAATGAACCTGGACATATAATTGCACTGTGCAAATATTAGATCTAAGGTCAAGATGAGTCCCTAGGTTCGCATATAATTACGGGTTCTCATTTGAACTCAATCCTATATATATATATATATGATAAAATAATATATTAATTGTTACAACGTGAGAAGACGGGTAGGAAACCCCACTGCGTACGAGCTTCTACTGAGTCTGCATCAGAAAGGCGACGCTCTTGTTTACGGACCCAAATCTCAGCGGATAGCTGTAAGTTTATTTAATTTCTAAACTCAAATTAATTTATATATTAACTTTGTTTTGTCATTATTATGCATGAAAACAATTAATAATTGGGGTAATTGCCAAATACTACATAGGAAAAAAATATTTTTGTCAAATACTATGAACCAATTATACAAAATGTCAAATAATCCAACCATAAATATACAATTACAATGTTACCCTAAATAATAATAATAATAACAATATAATAATAATAATATCAATAAAAAATACACCACCACCTCCCGCCGGCCACCCCAACGCCGCTGTTGTCCGGCCGCCGCCGCCGTCCGACCGTCGAAAAATTTTCCGGCGAGATTTTTTTTTTTTTCCCAACAAATATAAAGTTAGAAATTTAACTATAAAGTAAGAAATTTTTAATAAGAGATTTTCTTACTTTCTCATACATAAAATATGAGATTTTCACTATAAAGTAAGATTTTTTCTTTTTTTTTAATATAAATTAAAAATATCTTTATTTTAGAAAATAAAGTAAGAAATTTCACTATAAAATAAGAACTTTTCCTACATTTTCGAATATAAAATAACAAAATTTATTACTTTAAAGGATATAACGTAAGAAACTTTATTAATTTTCTAAACATAAAGTATGAAATTTAACTATAAAATAATATATAATTTGTATTAAATAAGAGAATATATAATAATAATTGCTATTAAGCAAGAAATGTTTTTCTATTTTTTTGGCAAAAAAAAAGTGTGTAATAAGTAAAAAATACATAACAACATTTGCACATCAAAGCAAGAAACTTTTGCAATCAAAAAAAATACTTTTTGTCATCAAGTATGAATTTTTGGACATTAAATAAAAAGTCGATTACATATAGTAAGAAATTCGGACCTATAGTAAGAAACATTTTCGATGACCGGAATTATTTTTTGGACATTAAGCAAAAAATATTTGGACATATAGTAAGAAATGTTTGCACATATAGTAAGAAATACATACATATAGTAAAAAATTCAGATATATAGTAAGAGAAATATCTGGGTTGAAGAAAAAAACTGATTGCACTGATTTCATGGACATGTAGTAAGAAATTCAAACATACAGTAAGAAATTTTGGGTAGGAAAAAAAAATGCCGAAAATAAATTTCGGCAGCCGGAAAACATTTCGGTGGTCGGGAAATATTTTCAAATGATCAGGAAAAAAAAATGTGCCCATAAGATTTTTCGGCCGGCGGCTAACTTTATATTTGTTGGGCAAAAAAAAAACTCGCCAAAAATTTTTTGGCGGCGGCAGGTGGCGGAGGCGGCCGACGGTAGGTGGTGGCAGCAGGTGGCCCCCAATTTATTTTTATTATTATTATTAGTTATTTTAATAGTAAGGGTATTGTGGTATATTCATATCACAAATTTGGATTATTTGGCAAAAAGTAGGTAGTGTTTGATTTAAAACTGGATGCAGGACTAATTTGACAAATGGACCTCCACCTGGGTACTATTTGATAATTTCCCCTTAATAATTTTGTTTTATCTATCATACGGAGGTTCATATTACTTTGGAGAGCAGATGTGCGACATCATATGAGTCTGGCTCATTTTTCAGCACGAACGACGTATACCTCTCATTTGTCAGGCCCAAGAAGGGTGGACAATTTGGGATGGGGACCGATCGCCAAGGAGTTCGATACAGGCTCCAGCTCTACGTCATCCCAGCAGGTCGATCCTCGTCTGGTGCAGCTGCAGACGCAATTCGAGGAGGCTGAGACGAGGCATCGGAAGGAGTTAAAGAGGATACGGCTGGAGTCTTAGGATGAGTTGCAGAGGATGCGCAAGGCAAAGAGACACAGCTCCCGTTGAATTGCGAGCAGCGACTCGAGCGACATGTTGAGGAGCGTATTAGAGCTGCGATGGTCGCGATGGGAGCACAGCCTCTTTTTTCCTCTTCCTCATGTTGATTAGATTAATTTCGAGATGTTGGATTATTTTTGTAAAATTCAATTTGAATTATTATTGTCGAATTCATTGATTCTGATTCGTATTTTTATTATTTAAATTTACTTTGCATATGCTTTTGAATTAGAGATTATCGCTCTGTTTTGCGATAGAATGAGATTATATATATATATATATATATTCTTGTCTCTCTTGTTATTATAGCTATATATATATACAAGCAAAAGAGCAAAGCAGGAAATAAATTTATTCAAGAAACAATTTCTAAAATTCAGTTCCAATAAA
>BMAC01000164.1:266047-290884 GCA_014905375.1 Phtheirospermum japonicum
ATGAGAACCCGTCATTATATGTGAACCTAGGGACTCATCTTGACCATTAGATTGAATAATCTTGATGGTTGAGATCATGACATGTCAGCATGGTAATAATGTAAAAAAATGCATTAATTAATTAAAAATGGTATTTTGGACATATATCAACGTTTACAAAGAGCACTACATTGTTCTTTAGAAAAGCACAATAGATTAAGAAAAAAAACACTACGATTGTATAACAAAAGCATCGCAAATTTCGTCTATAAACTGCAAATTCAAAAATTTGAAATGAAACTCAAATCTTCAACAAACCATAACTTTTTCAAATTTTATTCGTTTTGAATGAAATATATATCAAATTAATCCACATTCTCAAGATCTACAATTTAAGATACATATTGCATGTTTTAAAACGTAATATATATATATATATATATATATATATATATATATATATATATATATATATATATATATAATTTAAATTAAAAAAATTGGACTGATTTTAGCACTACAGTACTGTGTAAAAAGCACAATGAACCTGGACATATAATTGCACTGTGCAATATTAGATCTAAGGCCAGGATTAGTCCCCTAGGTTCGCATATAATTACGGGGTTCTCATTTGAACCCAATCCTATATATATATATATATGATAAAATAATATATTAATTGTTACAACGTGAGAAGACGGGTAGGAAACCCACTGCGTACGAGCTTCTACTGAGTCTGCATCAGAAAGGCGACGCTCTTGTTTACGGACCCCAAATCTCAGCGGATAGCTGTAAGTTTATTTAATTTCTAAACTCAAATTAATTTATATATTAACTTTGTTTTGTCATTATTATGCATGAAAACAATTAATAATTGGGGTAATTGCCAAATACTACATAGGAAAAAAATATTTTTGTCAAATACTATGAACTAATTATACAAAATGTCAAATAGTCCAACCATAAATATACAATTACAATGTTACCCTAAATAATAATAATAATAACAATATAATAATAATAATATCAATAAAAATACACCACCACCTCCCGCGGCCACACCCAACGCCGCTGTTGTCCGGCCGCCGCCGCGTCCGACCGTCGAAAAATTTTCTGGCGAGATTTTTTTTTTTTTCCCAACAAATATAAAGTTAGAAATTTAACTATAAAGTAAGAAATTTTTAATAAGAGATTTTCTTACTTTCTCATACATAAAATATGAGATTTTCACTATAAAGTAAGATTTTTTCTTTTTTTTTAATATAAATTAAAAATATCTTTATTTTAAAAAATAAAGTAAGAAATTTCACTATAAAATAAGAACTTTTCCTACATTTTCGAATATAAAATAACAAAATTTATTACTTTAAAGGATATAACGTAAGAAACTTTATTAATTTTCTAAACATAAAGTATGAAATTTAACTATAAAATAATATATAATTTGTATTAAATAAGAGAATATATAATAATAATTGCTATTAAGCAAGAAATGTTTTTCTATTTTTTTGGCAAAAAAAAAGTGTGTAATAAGTAAAAAATACATAACAACATTTGCACATCAAAGCAAGAAACTTTTGCAATCAAAAAAAATACTTTTTGTCATCAAGTATGAATTTTTGGACATTAAATAAAAAGTCGATTACATATAGTAAGAAATTCGGACCTATAGTAAGAAACATTTTCGATGACCGGAATTATTTTTTAGACATTAAGCAAAAAATATTTGGACATATAGTAAGAAATGTTTGCACATATAGTAAGAAATACATACATATAGTAAAAAATTCAGATATATAGTAAGAGAAATATCTGGGTTGAAGAAAAAAACTGATTGCACTGATTTCATGGACATGTAGTAAGAAATTCAAACATACAGTAAGAAATTTTGGGTAGGAAAAAAAAATGCCGAAAATAAATTTCGGCAGCCGGAAAACATTTCGGTGGTCGGGAAATATTTTCAAATGATCAGGAAAAAAAAATGTGCCCATAAGATTTTTCGGCCGGCGGCTAACTTTATATTTGTTGGGCAAAAAAAAAACTCGCCAAAAATTTTTTGGCGGCGGCAGGTGGCGGAGGCGGCCGACGGTAGGTGGTGGCAGCAGGTGGCCCCCAATTTATTTTTATTATTATTATTAGTTATTTTAATAGTAAGGGTATTGTGGTATATTCATATCACAAATTTGGATTATTTGGCAAAAAGTAGGTAGTGTTTGATTTAAAACTGGATGCAGGACTAATTTGACAAATGGACCTCCACCTGGGTACTATTTGATAATTTCCCCTTAATAATTTTGTTTTATCTATCATACGGAGGTTCATATTACTTTGGAGAGCAGATGTGCGACATCATATGAGTCTGGCTCATTTTTCAGCACGAACGACGTATACCTCTCATTTGTCAGGCCCAAGAAGGGTGGACAATTTGGGATGGGACCGATCGCCAAGGAGTTCGATACAGGCTCCAGCTCTACGTCATCCCAGCAGGTCGATCCTCGTCTGGTGCAGCTGCAGACGCAATTCGAGGAGGCTGAGACGAGGCATCGGAAGGAGTTAAAGAGGATACGGCTGGAGTCTTAGGATGAGTTGCAGAGGATGCGCAAGGCAAAGAGACACAGCTCCCGTTGAATTGCGAGCAGCGACTCGAGCGACATGTTGAGGAGCGTATTAGAGCTGCGATGGTCGCGATGGGAGCACAGCCTCTTTTTCCTCTTCCTCATGTTGATTAGATTAATTTCGAGATGTTGGATTATTTTTGTAAAATTCAATTTGAATTATTATTGTCGAATTCATTTGATTCTGATTCGTATTTTTATTATTTAAATTTACTTTGCATATGCTTTTGAATTAGAGATTATCGCTCTGTTTTGCGATAGAATGAGATTATATATATATATATATATATTCTTGTCTCTCTTGTTATTATAGCTATATATATATACAAGCAAAAGAGCAAAGCAGGAAATAAATTTATTCAAGAAACAATTTCTAAAATTCAGTTCCAATAAATCCCAACTATTGAAACATCATGCTCATCTAAAAAACAGCTAATCAGGAAAGAAAAATGACAATTTGCAACAATTAATTGCAACTAGATCAAAATAAGCCCAAGCCCAATTGCATAAAGATTGAGCCAAAAAAAAAAAAGTCCCCAGAAGCAAACCCTCATATTTTACCCCTCTTTTACTTAAACACGCGGCTTAATCAGAAGCAAACAATTTCATTTTGAAGCTGAAATTGAAAAATCATTCAAGAACGAACCTTTGGGCATTAAATCAGATCCAACAAGTCCAACTAACACAACCCCAGATGATTAATTGTAAGAAAAGGCAGAAAAAGAATGTAAAAAACTCAAATGTAAGTAAGTAGAAAGACAAAAGGAAAAAACATTCGACCAACATTTTTCCGATGATCCATGTAAGGTTATGCTTGGGCACAAGATGTTTTCCTGATGATGGAAAACAGATCTCTTACCATCGGACTGGCTGACGAGGGCTACGATCTCCGGGATCGAGAGTTTGACCCCAAAAGCGACGGCGACAGACTGGAGCCGATTATAGGCCTCGAATCTCCTCTTGAATTCGGTGGCGGACTTGGTGACAACGTTCGTGGGCTGGTGGTGGTGCTGCTTTCTGGAAGCAGATTTTTCGGCGGATATGGGAATTTAGAAAGTTCCTCTATTTGGTGGCGCTTTGTTATAAAGCGCCACCCGTTCTTATATATATTGGTGACGCTTTATAAAGCGCCATTCATTCTTATTTATTGGTGGCACTCTCGTTATAAAGAGCCACCCGTTCTTATTTATTTGCGGCTCTTTCGTTATAAAGCTCCTCCCATTGCCAATTATTTGATATACTTTTGTTTTGAAAAGCCTCCCATATAATTTTTAGTGGCGGTTTACATGTAAGAATCGCCACTTTTATATTTTCAGCAGCAGTTTGTTTTTAAAGCGTCACTTATATAGCGACATTAATCAATTTTTTTGCACTGGTATGCTTTCAAAAATTTTGAAGGGTAATATTTTTCTAGTTGTTTTAATCGGCAAAATATTTTTTTTTTTTGTAAGTGCGAAAAGTAAAGTATAATCATTGTAGTATTGTCATTAAGTCATTTTTAGAGGGCGGATTGTGAGCAATATAAAATGGTAAATTCTGTTTATCCATGTCTGTCAACTGTCTTTACAAGCATTTGATTGCCAATTATAGGAAATAAGATTCACATGAAGAATTTGACCAGATTATCTTAAATTATTATTTTTATAGCAATTCGTAAAATATTGATTCATGAGTATGAGTTAAGTCAATAAATTCTAATCAAGCAATATTTGATTGCGAATACTCGCCCAAGATTTTCACTAATTTTGGGAATTAAAGAGAACATTCGGAGTAATTTAATTAAGATTTAACCAATCAAATCTTGAAAATCGGAGATTGTATTCTAAGATTTTTTTGCTTCTTATTTATTGTAAGATTATATTGGTGTATAAAAAATCACCATGTTAATTTCTTTCAATCTTTATTTTTTTAAAAAATCAATTTCTATAATCCGGTCAAATTCTTTCAATTTTTATTGATGAATTTCTTTCAATCTTGTAACTCTTTATTATTAATGGAGTATTATTTTTTAAACCAATTTCTTTAAATCTTAAATAACGTATATAAATATTTTTTTTAGTCAGTTTTTATACACACGACACGATTTCCTATCGTGGGCACCGGAAAACATGTCAAACTTTCCATATTTAGATAGTGAGCTTCCTAAATCCTTACTATTATTTAAATGGCCACCTATCTTTGATCCTGCAAAAACGCTCCTTATAATAATCCCTTTTAATTTCACCAACAATTGCACACACTTCCCAAACTAAAAGAAAAGAAAAGAAAAATTGGAAACATGAACTCACAATTAGATCATGAACAACAACAACCCCTATCCTCCTCCCCGCCGCCGCACATCCGCCTCCGCCACCGGAGCAATAACAGCCGGCTCTCCTCCGTCCTCCAATCCAACCCGAAAACCTCCCTCGGCGCCCTCGCCGCCCTCTCCTTTGTCCTCGGCTACTTGTTCCGCACGCAAACCTCCCACCCGGAGCTAGATCTGGTGATGCACCACGACTTCGGGGGGCAGTGCGCCGACCCGGTCCCCCCGGGTAGGGTCCGTCAGACCGTGATCAACCACGTGTTCAACGGCAGCGCCCCCTGGGACAAGTTCCCCCCGCCCCACGCCACCCCGCTCCTCCACAAGCAGTGGGCCAAGGGCTGGGGGTCCCACACCGCCGTCTTCGAGCACCTGATCCGCCAGGTCCGGCCCCGTACCATCATCGAGATCGGCACCTTCCTCGGGGCGTCGGCGACCCACATGGCCGGGCTGACCCGGGAGCTGGGGCTGGACACCCAGATACTGTGCATCGACGACTTCCGGGGCTGGCCCGGTTACTACGACGACGAGAAGAGCCTGAAAATGGTGAACGGGGACAGTATGCTGCTGTACCAGTTCATGCAGAACGTGGTCCAGGCCAACGCCACCGGCTCGATCCTGTTCCTGCCGTTCTCGGCGGGGACGGCGCTGGCGGGCTGTGTGAGTGGGGGGTGTATGGGGATCTGGTGGAGGTGGACGCAGCGCATGATTTCCACTCGGCCTGGGTGGATATTAACAACGCCTACAAGGTGTTGAAGCCCGGGACTGGGGGTGCTGTTCGGCCACGACTACGCCTGGGAAGGGGGTCCGTTACGCCGTGCATTTGTTCGCGCGCCTCAAAGGCCTCAGCATAAGGTTAGACGGGGAGCATTGGGTTTTGTACTAATTACCACTTAACCTTTTTTTTTTTTTTTTTTTTTTTCTATGTTTGCTCTTCGATTTTGTTTTTTCGAAAGATTAATCGCCCAATAAGTTAGTGAATAAGACGGTGTAGGAGTTCGTGAGTTTCACATATCATTGTAATTATTTTGTGATTGATATGAAAATAAATGATCGATCGATGACTAGTATTGCAAGTTGTATGATTTATTTTCATTATTAGTTTTTTTTCATCGTACATTACAATGAAAATAATCTTAGGGCTTAAACAATCATATTTTAAGTTGGTCCAATATTATTTGATTAAATGTTGTGTAATTAGTAAACAATTGTGCTAGTAAGATGAGTTATTAGAACAATGTTAATTTGTTATTGGATCAATATTATAAAGATTATTGTGACACGAAAGTCTAATTTCTCATTAGCTTAAAACGAGTTCTAAACAAGATAATACCTAAAATACATATATTAAGTTGGAGTATGAGGATCTCGAATGCCCAACTTGCCCAAAAGATGAAGAATTGTTGTGGAGCAAGGGCTTTACTGAGAATGTCAACTAGCTGAGAATGAGTATGGACGTGAGACGTGCTAATAGCACCAACAAAAAGTAGATGCCTAATAAAACGGCAACCAACCTCAATGTGCTTAGTCCGTCATGTAAAACCGGATTAGCGGCAATATGAAGAGCGGCTTGACTGTCACAAAACAAGCGAATAGGACCGGTATGTGAGATGCCAAGAGAGTGAATCAACCTTTTCAACCATTTCACAGCAAGCGCTTGCCATGGATATTCAGCTTCAGCAGATGACCTGGAGACTGTGTGTTGTTTCTTAGTCTTCCAAGAAACAGGAGAAGAGCCAAACTAAAAAAAGTAACCAGTAACAGATCAACTAGTCAGAGGACACGTCGCATAATCAGAGTCACAATAAGTAAGTTGTAAGATCCAAATTGCCACTGGAAGATAAGAAAACACCCTGCCCAGTATGACCCTTAAGATATCGAAGAACACAAACAGCAGCATCCCAATGGTCGATAGTAGGCTCTTGCATGAACTGAGCAAGAGTATGAACATCAAAACAAGTCTCAGGACGAGTGATGGTGAGATAAATCAGACGACCAATCAAGCAATGATATCGATCAGGAGCCTCAAATAATGGAGCAGAGGACAAATAAAGTTTGTGATTTTGTTCCATCGGGAACTCCCACGACTTGCTGGCAAGCAAACCAGCCTCTGACAAAATATCAAGAGTGTATTTCTACTGTGACAGAAATAAACTATCAGCAGAACGAGCGATCTCGATACCGAGAAAGTACTTAAGCAGACCGAGACCCTTCATATGAAAGCATGAGCTCAACTGTGCCTTAAACTTGTCTATTTTTGCAGAATCATTCCCAGTAATAATGAGATCATCAACATAAACCAGAAGATGAAGATAAATCCCAGAGAGAGAATATAAAAATAAGGAATAATTTGCACGAGACTGAATAATTCTGAACCTACATAACGCCAAAGCCAATTTGCCAAACCAGTCCCGAGGTGCCTGACGAAGACCATACAATAAAGAACGGTTCAAGTGATAAAACTTGCTAGAAGGGCTAGAAAACCCAGGAGGAGGACGCATATATACTTCCTCATGTAGATCACCATGAAGAAATGTATTATTAACATTCATCTGATGCAATTCCCAATTGCGAATAGCCGCAACAGCGAGAAAAGGACGAACTGAAACTACCTTCGTAATAGGAGAAAAAGTCTCCTTGTAGTAAATCCCATCCTGCTGATTGTTGCCAAGTATTACTAATCTAGACTTGTATCTCTCAACAGTACCATCAGACTTGTACTTGACCCGATAAACCAACTTGCAGCCAATGGGTTTCTTCCCAGCAGGAAGATCAGAAAGTGTCCAAGTCTCAGTTTTAAATCTAATAAAATTACAGTATTTTTATAATTAATACTATTAAATGGGGGTATTTCAGTAAATTCACACATAATCGAGCAACTCGTCGAGCTCGCGAGCTTATTAGTGACGTACTCGAGCTCGACTCGTTTGTGAGCTCGAGCTGCTCGAGCTCGAGTTTGACCGATCTCGAGTCGAGCTTTGACTCGAGCTGCTCGCGAGCGCTCGTGAGCCGCTCGACTCGTTTGCAGCCCTACCCCTGTCGTCTATCTGCGGTGGGGTATTTGTGGAGGTAGGATTTGGCTCTTGAACGAAAATAGGAGGAGATTGAAACCCACTCCCCCTACAACCATCCGTGGTGAGGAAATTGGGTCCCGGATAGTGTCCAAAATTGACGGGTGTGGGTCAGAAGTATATTGTGCATCAGTAGTCGAAATGGATTGAAAAGGAAAATGTGTTTCATAGAATGTAACATCACTAGATACAAAACGTTCATTTGTTTCTAGATCGCAAACTTTCTAACCTTTTTGAACTTTAGGATAACCAACAAAAATGCATTTTCGAGCCCTAAATGCAATTTTATCAGTTTGACGGGGTATAGTCAATGCAAAAAAGAGAACCAAATACCCTCAATCGACCATAACAAGGTAAACGACCATGTAAAATCTCAAAAGGACTTTTATTTTATAGCAGAGGAGTTGGAGTATGATTAATCAAATAAGCAGCATTGGAAATGCATTCACCTCAAAACTCCAAAGGCAAGTGAGCATGAAAACGAAGAGCTCTAGTGACATTTAAGATATGTCTATGCTTTCTTTCAACCCTACCATTTTGTTGAGGAGTTACAAAACATTAAGTTTGAAATTTATTTTTGATCAAAGAAAGAATGCATGCAAGTAAATTCAGTTCCGTTATCTCTACGAAAACTCTTAACTTGTCTATTAAATTATCGAACAGTCATAGCACATAAATTAGCAATCAAAGAAGCAACTTCACTTTTATTAACCATAAGGTGAATCTAAACTCCTCATGAAAAATCATCAACTAAAGTTAAAAAAATAACGAGCTTGTGTAATAGTAGGAGTTCAATAGGGACCCCAAACATCACAATGAACAAGGTCAAAAAAATCTAAAGCATTCTACTGACTAATAGGGATTTTAGACCTAGTTTGCTTAGCCCGATGGCAACTATCACAATGGTCTAAGTGACCATTTATTTTGACATTAGATAACTGCTAAAGTATAGAAAGGGAAGGATAACCAACACGCGAATGCCAAGGGGTTGCAGAGTCTACTTAAATTCATGAAGCAAGAGCTGTCGTGAGTGCCACACGTATCCAGTACTCCATTTCACTCCTCACCCGCTCCAATCAAGGTCATCCTAGTGCGATCCTGTAAAATACATTGCTTATCAATTACCATCACAATACAATTTTGATGACGTAATAATTGAACACAAGAGAAACCAAGTTGTAGGTTAACTGAGGCATAAATAACACATCATTGAGAATCAATCGGTTGCTAAAGCGAACAATGCCAGCATGACAAGCAGTAGTAGACAACCAGTTAGGTAACAAAATAGTTGAAGTTTCAACCGTCTTCAAATCAGTAAGTAACGAAGAATCTCCCGTCATATGAAACGAAGTCCCGTATCCAAAATCTTATTAAAAATACCCAAGATATTATTAGACATACCGAAAGTGGTCTGGAACAAATTCATCAAATGCTAAAATTGGGATTTCGATAGTCCCGTGCCTGACCGATCTGCGGTTGAGAAATTTTCAGCAAGACCCGAGCCCGAAGCCGAGCCCTCATTGTTCTGCGCGGCATTAGCATGACCGCGACCACCGGACCTGCTCTTCGATCGATCAGCGTCTGCATCATCCCCGACACCAGTAGCCAAGCGGCCTTGTACTGGGCGATTCTATCATCGGACCACCAATCGGGTATCCGAACACTTGGAAGCACGTGCGGGCCTCATGTCCTCGTTGGTTATAATGAGTGCACAACGGCCTGCTGTTACACCAGCCCGCGCCTGACTCGCAGCCTCCAGTCCCTTGATCAGCCATATTAAGACGTCGGTCTGATCACGGTGCACCCTGCCGGCATGAGCGGCGAATGCCCTGCCATTGACGCGAGTTTCTCGCCCAGTCATGATCGTTCGTTGGCACTCGTCTTGGACAGCCAATGTATAGGCCCGATTCAGGTTCGGCAAGGGCTCCTGAGCATGTATATGAGATCGAAGGGTGTTGAAGACATCGTCGAGGCCCATCTGAAATTGATGGATGCGCTCCTCATCGTGCTCACTTGTGAGATTGTCGGCCCATTTGTACTCGCATTTTCCACAAGTGCACCTCCGAGATCTTTGATAGTTAGAAAGGTCATCCTAGATTTTTTTCAAAGAACCGAAGTACACAGCCACGTTGTTGCCCCCTTGGACGCATCGAGCCAGTTCTGACCGTAATTAATGAAGTCACAGTCCATTCCCGACTGAAAAAAAAAAGTTGTTTCAAATCTTCCCATAAATCCTTAGTGGAATCAAAGTAAGTGATTGTAGACCGCACCGATTCTCTGATGGATTAGATAATCCATCCGAAGAGCATGGAGTTGACACTCCACCAATATCCATCTCGTCCAATTCATCCGGTCTCATAATTGCCCCATCGGTAAATCCAATCTTCCGCTTTGCCCGAAATGAATTGCGGATACACAACTTCCACTCCTGATAATTTTCTCCTTTGAAAACCACCGAGCAAATATTCATTACGGGATGGTCCGAAGGATGAAGGTAGTAGGGGGATTTAGGTTTAAGATTGTCATCCTTTCCCAACATGTTGAAAGATCACGAAAAAGGACGAAGAAACAAGACAAGTCGTTTGAATCCAACGAAATCCGATGGAATTCCGGTGAGAAGGAGCAGCTCCAACTGGTGGCTCTTATTAGGGTTTGGATCGAAAAGAAAATTCCCTTCTCTTTGATACCATAAAGATTATTATAATGCGAAAATCTGATTTCTCATTAGCATAAAAGGAGTTTATATACAAACCTATTAACAAGGCCCATAAACCCTAATTTGCTAAATAAGATAATACTTAAAATACATATATTAACCTAATATACATTAATACATTACTTTGCATTCTTGACACACTTGATGTTATGAAAATCCAAAATGTCTAAAACTCTTTATCCATAAATCTCAAAACTATTTTTTTTTTCATTTTCCCCCTTTTTAGCAGGACAGCCTTAATAATATTAGGGCTGAAACCGAAGTGGGCCATGCCTTGTACAGGAAAGAAACATTCTGCCCTATACATATATCTCAAAACTACAGCCCGGATACGTGACCCCGGATCCAATGTGGCATTTCTGAAGTGTTGTATATATATACACACAGGGAAAGTTCTAAAAATATTTACTTTTTTAGTAAAAATATAATTTCTACGCTCGTGTTTTTTTTTTTTTTTTGGTTGTTTTTTGATTGTTTTTATGTTACTTTTTTGTGGTGTTGGTATTTGTATTTGTGTTGTTTCAACTTTCATATTTGTTTATATGATGTTTTTGCGTTGTTTCGATATTTTAAAAGCTGATTAATTATTTTGGAAATAATTTTAAACATATTATAAAATTATTCGAAAAAAATGTTGCTTACGTAAAATGTTCGTGACTTAAATTGAGTCGGGCGAAATTCCTTTAATCGCCATTTTTAAGGTCTAACCCAAGAGCACAATTGGATTTTACATGGGGCTATTGGGAGATTGATCGGACAGGGTCATATGTGCTCAATTTCTTTTGGGCTTACGAAATTGCAGCCCAATCTCAATGGCAAGTCTCCAAATTTTTAGGGAATTGCAGAAGTTACTTTTAATTTTGGGTGCAATGACATTTTCACTTTTCCCGGAAAGAAAAGCATCTCAGAGTGATTCCCGATTAGAAAGAACAATTCACTTTTGGGCATCATTATTGTCAGGTTGTACTAAAGAATTCAATCGGAAGTGTTGATCCAATTCAAAAATTCTGTTTCGCAATTTTATAATTCAACTTTGCAATTTTTAATTAACTCGTAGATACAAATCACGAGAATGCATATTTTTTCTCGAATTTTCATTGAGAAGTAAAGGATCTTTTTCCTTTTCTTTCTTTTTTTTATATCATTCCTTAAGTCCCATAAGTTTGATCTTGTACAATTTGACCATTGAACGAAGGGTGTGAAATTAATCAGATTCATTTTTCGATCAAAATTACTATGTGAAATTTTCGGATTTTTAAGTCAGAAATTCATATCTCAATACATCATAGTAGAGATTTATGAAAAATTAATACTTTCGAGTACAAAAACCAATATATCATATTACAAAAACCAATACATTATAGTATCGTGTCAGATGGCCATAACCCGTCAATCTGGCCCATGGTTCTGAAAATCGGACCGGACCGGCCGGTTCGACCAGTTCAACCGGGAACCGGTCACCACACCGGCCGGTTTTCATGTGAAAACCGGTGGACACAAAGACCGGTATAAAATCGGTCATGAACCGGTTGGACCGGTGAACCTGTGACAAATTCAACCACTTTTTTTTTTTTGGTTTTTTTTTCTTTCTTATTTTTATATAAATAAAAATTGACCGGGTCTTATTTTTTTATTTCGAATACAAATAAATACGAATTATGATGGTTAATTATATTTCATTTTGAAGTTGTTGGACTTGGAGTGATGATATAAGAATTGAACTATTTTATTTGATTTCTCTTCATTATATTTAATTCAACTACATTTTTCTATGTTGTATTGTGGTTGATGAACTCATATTTATTCATATGGACTTTTTGAATTGAATTTTAAAATATTTTATAATCATATTTTTTATTAAATTAATTTATTCTATTTATTTAATAGTGGTATACATACATACATACATACATACATACATACATACATACATATATATATATATATATATATATATATATTAAAATCGGTCCAACAACGGTTGGACCTGTGAACCACTAAACTTATAACTTTGCCGATTCGATGATCGGTTTGGTTTTCAAAACAATGATCTGGCCTAACCATGGTTCTGAAAACCGGACCGGCCGGTTCGACTGGTTCAACTGGGAATCGGTCACCACACCAGTCCGATTTTCATGTGAAAATCGGTGGACTCAAAAACTGGTAGAAAATCGGCCAAACCGGTCATGAACCGGTTGGACCAGTGAACCTGTGAGAGGTTCAACCAGCTTTTTTTTTTTTTTTGGGTTTTTTTTTTGCTTTCTTATTTTTATATTAAATAAACGGGGTCTTATTTATTTATTTTTTCGAGTACAAATAAATAAAAAATTATGATGGTTAATTTTATTTCATTTTGAAGTTGTTGGACTTGGAGTGATAATATAAGAATTGAACTATTTTATTTGATTTATCTTCATTATATTTAATTCAACTACATTTTTTTATGTTGTATTGTGGTTGACGAACTCATATTTATATGAACTCTTTGAATTGAATTTTAAAATATGTTTATTTATAACATATTTAATACTGGTATACATACATACATACATACATACATACACACACACACACACACACACACACACACACACACACACACACACAACATATATATATATATATATAGTATATATATATATATATATATATATAATTAAAAATCGGTTCGGACCACGGTTGGACCTGTGAACCATTGAACCTATAACTTTGTCGATTCGATAACCGATCCGATTTTCAGAATAATGGGCCTAACACAAGTGTTTGCCTTCACTTTTTTCTTCTTTAGGCGATATAAGTAAACAATACGAAACATTTATGAAATAATATTAAAGTAAATAATATAAGTCTAATATGACTCATTTTCCATTATTTAGGTTTGAATAAACAATATAAATCTTAATAGGTTCACATTCCCATTATTTAGATTTAAATAAAATAATATAAATCTACTAAGGTTCACTTTTCAATTACTTAGGTGGTGCTTGGAAACAGAAAAAAAATTAATTTCTTCCTCTCTGGAATAAAAAAGTATTTTGAGCATGTGACTGTTTATAAAATTATTTTATTCGGTTTCACCCACAACTCACTGCTTCTCTGATTTCCCTAAAATCTCTCCCTCTCTAATCCTTTCCTTTCCAATGAAGCCACAACCCTTTTACAGCTAGTTCATATTTATCCAAGGTCCAACCACCCAGATGCCTTATATTCACATTCGGGTAGCTTGAATTTATTATTTGATTAATTACACAAAATTAATCGCACCCACAGTCTCTTGATAATTAATCCATTTTTGCCCTTTAATCTTGTTGATCATCATAGAATATGACACAGTCAAAGGAAATTATCATCGTTGGAACTTGAATGGTAACCCCGAATTAGATGGTATGACAGTCATTTTAGGGATGAACACCAGTTCACATGCACTGCTTCTTTGAGAAATATCAACCTATACAATGTGATCATCAAGTTTTGTAACAACCAGAATTATACAACACAAGGGAATGATCGATATTTGTCAACAATATGAGTAGAATTCTAATATTTAGTTTTAGCTCATAGTTCGGCAATCCATAACGTTTCATGGTATTTAGAAACTCTGGTGAGTGTACGTCCTATAAAATGTCCATGTTTCAATCGAAGTTGCATGCATTATCAGAGCTAAGATGTACTTTACATTCTCCATCATTTTATGAAATCGTATATTTATTAATAAAATCGACGACATCAAGTGTTAGGAAAAGAATAGCACGACCCTCCAAATAAGCGAAGCATTCAGTAGTTTTTCCAAATTATGGATATGTGCTCGCCACAATTGACAGAACATGGTTACCATCATTTTTTAATAATAGATAATATGGTAATCAATTTGAATGATACCATCGTTTGGTCCTCCAACCATTCAATCTCCTATACTATTTACCGAACTGACAAATTTCTTTAACTTGACACAATTGAGATCTGAATTGTGATTTTGCATCTCCACATTCTTGGTCCACTTCAAAACCATGTAACGAGTCCATAAATGAAAAAAATGGATCACCATGTGACTTGTCTGGTCTAGTGTCTTTTGGAACAACCGGAGAAATTTGATGAAAATCACCACCAAATGGAAGCTGCATATTCGAATTGTTTTACGATCTCATCACGTCTTTCAATATTTTGTCCAGAGTTTTAAAATAATGGCTATGCATCATTGGAGCTTTGCCCCAAATAATGTGTTGCGTATCCACCATTAATTTTGCTAGTGGAGTTCCAGTAAAGATCGAAATTTTGGTGGATATTAAAAGGAACTCTAAATCTAGAATGCCCAATTCTTCCTTTTGAAAGAAGAAGAGGAGCTATGCCGCTAGATATTACACTAAGAACAGTTCCACCATTAGATTTAATAGACGTAGAAAGCGTCCTCCGTATCAATGGATAAAAAATACACCACCCTCGGTTAAATGTACTACATCCATAACTTTATCATAAATGTAATGGTGGTCAATATTCAAATTATCAACCAATTTACCATGTTCTTCAATGAGTGTCTTACGATCACACTCCAATTCTTCACCAATAAATCTATTACGATACATACTTAAATCGAAGACCTTTGAAATTGGCATGAGAGGAAAGTTCTTTAAACTCTTTCTCATACTTTGTAATAATTTGTCAACTTCAAGTAAATCAAGGTTCGAGATTTCAGTATCACTCATTTGTAAATATGAAAAAGAAAAAGTGCATTGAAAATATAATAAAATACTTGTAATAAAAATAATATAATAGAACATAAGTAATAATTTATAGAGGATAAGAGAATTATCAATAATTGCTACATTTAAATTTATTCAACTTTCGTTGATTGTATAAAATGTCATATGAAAAATTTTCTCATCATTTCTCATACCTTTTTTTGGGACGTGCTAAAGATTTTAATGCAAGTAAGGTTTTGAATAATGATCTCACATAATGTGCTGATCCACAATTATTTATTTCTGATATACCGTTAATATATTCTCTATCATCTAACAACAACCCCAAAGAATAGCATACATCGTGATATGTATCACATTGCGTGTCGTTAATTTTTTTTTAATATCATCGTGACATTGGACTTCTCGAATTACATTTAGAAAATACTAAGTATAATAGCTATCACCTGATTTTGATGGAATATAGTAAATTACTAATGAAAAGAAATCTAGTTTTTTTTCTCTTACATGTTTTTTTTTTTATTGTTTTCACTGTCCAACATGGATTGTAGATCTGCTACAATTTCGTTTGAAAATATTTTTCTTCCTCCTCACAGTGAGAAAATGATAGTATAAGTATTAAATAAAATATAAATATTACAATGATGTTGAAGTGATTAGTATGTAAAATATAAATGCATACCTCACGGAATTAATCCGATTTTGAACTTCGATAGAAATTACGTATGGAGTGAATGTTTTCAAAATTACTATATTTAGCAACATTTGCTTTCAGATGCGGCCTTCCCCCCCCTTTTTTTTTTGGAATTTGTTGATCTTTTTCCAAATATATTGTAGTTGATGTCACAATGTTCATTTTACTTAATGTTGGGTTTGCACTTGTATTGTTTTACGTGATTTCTGAGATAGTAACAAAATACATTATTTTATGAGATCAATTCAAATAAAAAAAAGTGTTGAATCGTAATAATATTTTATAAACAACATGTAGATAGCCAATAAAAATATCAGATTATATTGTACTATACATTTTTGTATAATTTAATTAAATAAAGTGGTCAAATTATTTTTGAGAAAAAGTGACTAATTTGATATTTTTGGACAAAAGTGACAAATTTGATATTGTTGGACTGAGAATGAAAAAGATAACGAAAAGACATATTAGAAATCAAAATAACGTATAAGTGATTATATATATATATATATATATATATATATATATATATATATATATATATATATATATATATATATATATATTATTAATTTTTATTATTTTTAATGTTAATTAGAGTATTTATATTAATTATGTTAAGAAGATTTCTACATAATTAAAAAAGAAAACTAATCCTATGTGGCTTTTTAATTAAAAAAAGGAAACCAAATCATCATTAATATTAATTAGGGTATCTATCATAATTATGTTAAGAAAATTCCTACATAACTTAAAAAAGAAAATAAACCTACGTGGGTTTTTTTCTCTTTCCTACACATCTCTTTTTCTCTCTCCACACCTCTATATATATACACACACACACATACTAGTTCGAAAACCCGCTATTATGCGGATATTGATAAGAGAATTATAACATTTATTAAAAAAATTATTAAGTTCAGGAATTGAATATTAAATAAAAATTAAAAGATCTTCAATATAAATCTTTGAAAAATTACCTTAGAAATTATATTATTAATATAATAGATGCAAATTATATTTTTTCCTCTTTATATCAACTCTTTCTGAAAAGAGGTTACAACTTAAAAAGTTACACATACTTATAACACAAAAAAACATATTTAAATTTCCAGTAAAGTTTGAAAAGATGAACTTAAATGTTTTCGGAGGTGAGCTTCTTGAAATTGCTAAGCTTTCTAGTTGAGTAAGCTTTTTCATTAGCTATATCCATTATGCTTTGCCGTATTTAGCTCGTTGATCATGTCTTTTAGAGGCTCCACCCATACGAAATGCGAAGGATAGATAAAAATCAGAACAAAATAAAATGTCTGAACAAAATTAAATACAGTCCAATTTTATCGATCGACATCTTAGACTTTTGGATTCGACAAAAAATATCTAAAGAACAGCCTCCACCTCGAAACTTTCTCAGTATGCTGAACCTCCCCATGTCTTCCCATACCTTTATTGAACAACAAACACAAAGAAATATTGTATGATCAGTTAATATATTACAAAAACTGAACACACCGAAATGAAACCACAATAAACGCATCAACGAAAAATCCCTAATAGACTGACCTAAATTTTTGGATTGATATTAATGAATAAATATATTATTATTTCATACAAAAAAAACTCTCATCTTATCGCCTCGTGTGGTGTAGATTTTATGAAATTCATAAAATGTGTGGCATTCTAGAGAGAGAAAGCAACTTGAGAAGAGAGGAAGAAATCCGTAAAATGAATATCAAAGATGTAATAGAACAGAAAACACTAACAGAATTAGGAAAGAAATAGAATTACAAAACAAAAATCTATTGCTTAATTAAGATGATAAAGTCGATCTCACGCCCGCGGGCCCTTACGGGCAACAAACGAGTCTCGCAGTTCTTTGTACGTGCACCTTAAGTGATCGAACGAAAAAAGCAGCTGTCTAATAGCCTCTCTTTTCCCCTCAGCCATATCCAATATCACAATCACCTTCGACTCTCACGCAGTTGTCTGCAACTGGTCCCTACAATCAATCCAGTACAAATCTTTAACTAGTTTCACAAAGAATAAAAATGAATCTCGACAAACAAATGAAGTTTGAAATGAATCTGGACAAATATCTGGAAAAAGGCTTTGAATTAAACTTGCATAATCAATCATTGAATTCAAAAATTCTAGATATTAAATTAACAAAAATATTAAATACAACAATCGTAACGAAAAATCAGGATATTAAATATTAAAATAAATAAATAAATAATAATACCTACAAATTTTACTATTTAGAAACTCACATAATTCCAACTACTAAACATTTCCAATCATTATTTTACTATTTTTATCTCTTCAAATTATCAAAAACTTCATTCTTAATTTTTATTTTTTAAAATAACTTCTTCATACTATTTTCTCCAAAAATGAAAGTGAAAAAAAGATTTGAAAAAACTCATCCAATAGAGGCAGAAGTTAACATTTGGAATCACTTAACGTAGTTACGATTTTTAAGCCAAAAGCTGGCAATAGTTTTGATATTTTTAAAAATGAATGCAAAGTGCAAACACTCCCTTAATGTCTAACATGAAGCAATAAATTGATTCAATGATTCAGAATAACAAATAGCAGTTTCAAGTTACGTACTTCTTAGTTGCCGGAGCGTTCCAAGAGATGAAAAACCACATAAAAAGAACACAAATCCATGCATCGCTACAGTTGAAGGATCGACTGACAGTCCCAACATCAAAATCGCGACCAATGGTATAACCAAACCGAAGCTTATCTGTCACTACAAGAAAACTGTAAAATACCAACAGAATTTTACCAACGGACATTATCGGTTGGTAATTTCGACAGAATACCAACAGAATGCCAACAGAATAATATTTTTATTTTATTTAATTATTTTAGAGATAAATTACTGATCTGTTGGTAATCTGTTGGTAATTACCAACATAATTCAATTCTGTTGCTAATTACCAACAGATATATCCATTGCTAAATCAATTTTCTATTTGCTTTTTAAATATACCAACAGATACTAATCTGTTGGTAATTATACAATATTTTTTATTCATTTTTATTAAAATTACCAACGAGACAAAATAATCTGTTGGTATTATGGCCATATTTTACCAACAACATTGTTTTATCTGTTGGTAATATAAATAAAATGAAATTCACCTCATCTCCCCTCCTGTATTTTGTTCATTCTCACCTGGTTTTCCATCAGGCAAGAACACACCTAATCTAAAACCAAACCCTAGATACATTTATCAATTCAATCGTTCCCAAATAAAATGTCAGAATTATTTTGCCGCAGATTCAATCATCCCTCCTCCAAGGCTACTCCGACATCCGCTTCCAAATCCAAGAAGCCATCACCAAATTCCTCAACCAAAACATCACCCTTTGCCTCCCCCTCCGCAGCACCATCACCGCCTCCGGCGACCTCATCCCCTTATCCTACATCGTCGGGCTCCTTACGGTCCGGCTCAACTTCAAAGCCGTTGGCCCGGGCGGCGAGCCCCTCAATGCCGAGCAAGCCTTCAAGCTCGCCGGCGTCGGTGGCGACTTCTTCGAGCTCCAGCCCAAAGAAGGCCTTGCACTCGTCAACGGTAGATCTGTCGGCTCCTGATTGGCCGCCACCGCCCTCTACGAGGCCAACATCCTCGCCGTCCTCTCCATGGTCATGTCCACCGTTTTCGCCGAGGTCATGAACGGATAGCCCGAATTCACCGACCACCTCACCCACAAGTTGAAGCACCACCCGGGCCAGATCGAGGCCGCCGCTATCATGGAACACATTCTCGACAGCAGCTCAGTTTCATCTCTCATCCCAAAATTTTGGTCAAATTTCTCGATTTCTCTCTCTTTCTTTTTAAAATAAATTTGGTTGTATCTTCCTTTTCTCCCCCAATTTTTTTTTTGAAAGAAATTAATTGTGCCACCAGTGATGGTGGCCTTTTACCAAATCTCTAATTTCACTAGCTTGAAGAGCATAATGTCGATCGATCTGAGATAAGTTTTTCTTTTAAAAAATATAAAAATAAATAAATTCAGGTTTTAAACTTGAAGGTATGTGTGTGCGTGTTTATTTTTAGTAATAAGCAAATGCAAAATAAAGGGGGATTGCACATGGTACTAGTGTTAGAGCCTAATGTACACCCATGTGAAGTTGCTTTAAAGTTTTTTGATAGTAAAGGATGATCTCTTTTTTGATATCTGTTGAATTGTAGTAATTGATAGCCTAGAAAGAAAACTAAAATGATGATTAACCCATGTCATGAAATTGAAACTTGTCTGGGGGTTCTAAAAACATAGCAGTGTTTGTCCAATCTTCTTATGTATTATTGTTTAGTACAATGTTTCTTAATTTGCAGGAGGAGCAGTTTATTGTGCATCGATTCATGTGGGTGAGATCCGGCCTGGAGCTATGAGGGGAAACCATAGACARCATACTTGTAACGAGACGTTCGTATTATGGGGAGCTAAAACTGTGTTCAAGGTACAGTTTTCTTACTTTAATTGGTATTCAAGAGAATGTATTTAAAAATTCTAAAAATATTGGTCTCCGAGGTTGCATAATGTGTGAACTTAATATTTACTGTGTCCCAGCGATTTACTTTAAACGTTGGAATCTTTTAGCGTGTCACAAAATTTGAGGTTAAAAGCCTTTAATTTATTTGCATTAGACTTTAATGTTTGTGTTTCGTAAGATTTTCATGACAACATAACAAAAAGCATGAATTAAAGCATAGCTTGGTGCTTTGCCTGTTTCTATATGATATTTTTCATATGCACTATACCATCTTTTTTTAAATTTTATTTTCAGGAGTTTAATTTAACGAGTTGGTTCGTGTTCTCGTTTAATTTAATCACTGAACCGTGAATGCTAAAAAGTGGAACTTCTATGCTAGCAGGAGGATGCTGCAATGAATGTTCACCGATCGGCTCCGGTGAACATCCCGGTGTGGTCGAAGAATTATGGTTTCAAGCATAAAACCTCAACATTGCAGGATGTTAATGGTGTTGGTAAGATTGCTTTGAGACTTAGAAACTGATAGTAATACACTAATACTACTAATAAGGCTATTTGGCATGCCTGGTATATATTTTTGAGATATAACTGAATGGTGCCTCTTAAGATACAATTGTGTGGCTAATGGTTTACTGCGGAAAAAGCTTAATCTTGATTTTAATGCTTCTTAATCTTCATGTAGTTTTTCAGTGCGAAGCCCTTCAGGTACGGATGCATGTAAACTGTTTGTTTAAATGCCCAGCTGAAATTCTGTTTTAATTATTTGTTTTTGTTGGTTGATTGTGGATGAGTTTTTTATTTATTTTTCTGTGTTGGGGTCTAATATTAACTTTTGTAAATTAAATACTTTGATTTGAGTAGTTATAGGAATTTTGTTCTAAACATTCATCTTGCATAACCACTTTCTTAATTTTTCTTAATTGTATAGATTTCTTTTGATAATCTCAGGTAGGGAGCTAATTGGTTTCTACATCTTAGAATCGGCATCGGTTTTTGGGCCACGTCAAGAGTTGGTATAATACATACTTCATCATGGCCAAGCCGTTGGATTATGAGAATTTGAATGAAAACATCAAGAAATGTCAGTATGCTGTCCGTGGTGAGCTGTATCTTCGGGCTTCTGAGCTTCAGAAGGAGGGGAAGAAGGTATATTTATTTCTGTAAGGATATCAAAGCCACTTATTTGATTTTTTTTTTCTGAATGAATATTTGCGAAATCTGAATCTTCGGGTAATGCTAAATTAGAGTCATGGGGCGATTTCAATAATTAATACATATATTACTTTGTTGTTTTATGACAGATCATCTTTACCAATGTTGGCTATCCTCATGCTCTCGGACAGAAACCTCTGACATTTCCTCGTCAGGTTTACACCATATGCTTATTTTATTTGATTATCTTTCCATTTGTTTTTCTTTTTTATAAAACGAGAAAGAATGCTGCAGGTGATTGTCCTCTGCTAAGCTCCGTTCCTGCTGGATGATCCAAATGTAGGACTTGTATTTCCTGCTGATGCGATTGCAAGAGCTAAACATTATCTTGCACTGACTTCAGGGGGTCTAGGTACACCATTTTTAATATTTTTTGGGTTATTTTATTTTATTTCACGAAATAGAATTCCTTTAAAAAATTACCTGGATTTTGTTTATCCTCTCGTTTATTCTTTTGCTAGAAAAATAATCATAGTTTACATGTATTGATTCAATAAAAGAAATTCTGCATTTACCATTACAAACTAGATAATAAATTTTTTATTAAAAAAATTGGATTTGGTAAAATCTGGTAGTCTAGCCAGTAACTATATAATTACTTTTAAATATACATGTTTGGGGTTAGAATGAATATATGCACTAGACACATAATAATGACCTCCCTGGACCGATAATGAATGGATGCAAGTTCATTTTTCAATAATCAGATATTACGACATGAGATAAAATCCAAATAATAACTTGTTATTACTCATTAATCAGGTGCTTACAGTGACTCGCGTGGTGTTCCTGGAATAAGAAAAGAAGTGGCAGATTTCATTGAGAGACGTGATGGATATCCGAGGTTGTAATAATGACTGGCTAATGCTAAATGGTTTAGAATTTCTTGTTTTCGATTCTCAAACTGATTATTCTAGGTTGCGTTCACATTGCAGTGATCCCGAACTCATATTCCTAACAGATGGTGCTAGCAAATGAGTGATGCAGATGCTAAATGCTGTTATTAATGGTGCTAGTGATGGGGTAATGTTCTTTTTTCTTTCTTTCTTATTTTTTTTCTCTTTCTTAACTTTGACAAAGTGTGGTTTGTTTGTAGATATTGGTTCCTGTTCCACAATATCCATTTTACTCAGCAACAATAGCATTATTGGGTGGTTCACTTGCATATCTTCATTAAAATTGCTTCATGGTCATTCAATTGCATATCTTCATTCAGTTGCATATCTTCATCAATATTTCTACTTATTATTTGAGTTTATTTTAACTTGTGAAATTTTCTTACATAAATAATATATTATTATTATGAATTAATGCAGCGAGAGGAGCATGGGAAAGACCCAACTATGGTTGATACTTTTATTATTACTCATATGCGAAAAGATGGGACGTATGTACACGAGAAATCTAAGAGAATAGCTGTAAGTATTTTTTTATACTCTCTCATTCGTGCACAAATTATAAATAATAATCATTGATTAAAAATATGCATAAAACTTATTTGTTACTTTGAAGGCGGATGTGGAGTCTCGTATATCTGCTACTAAGGAGGCTGGAGAGGAGGCAGATGTGACTAAAATCTTTGTGGGTGCCGTGGATGGGTTGAAGAAGCAATGTTTGTATGGAACTGGTAGTTTGAAGCATAAGTACGTCGACTTGTGTTCTACAAGTTCTTCTTTGGCGACATCACATGTAGAGTCCGCAGCACTACGAACACAAGTTGAGCAGCTCACACAACAGTTAGTATTATGTGTGTATATGGTGATTAATGTTTGGATATTTTGGATATCACGTGTGATTTAGTTATCGTTGTTTGGTATTTCGGGTATGATGCGAATTAGATATTGACGTTTTTTATTTTGAATATTGGCGTTTGGAATTTAATATAATTTCAGTTATCTTTTAATTCTCGGTTATTATTTATTATTGGTTATTATTGTGAATTATTTGGTATAATTACGGGAAAAATTAAGAATTGAAAAAATAAAAAATACATTGAAAATAATACAAACAGATTATTCTGATGGTAAAAATATTAGTTGTGGCTGTTGGTAAACTATTATTACCAACGAAAAGCTGTTGTTGCTATTTTACCAACAGATTAATTCTGTTGGTGATTTTTCAATTACTAATAGACTGCTTCAGTTGGTATTACCAACGTATATATTCCGTTGGTGAATTTATAATTACCAACAGACTGTTTCAGTTGGTATTTACCAACGGAAATATTCCGTTGGTAAATAGCAACAGATGAGTCTGTTTCTATATATTTTATGAATAATTTCATGAATTCCATTGGATTCTAATGGAATTCTATGGAACTATATTATAGAATTATGTGGATTTTAATAGAATTTTTTAATGTATTATAATTATTATAACTCTTTTTTACAAGAATAATTATCACAACTTAGGATAATGTACAAATTGCAAGAATAATATTTATTGTGCAATATTATCATTAAAAATATAAACTATTGAAATAAAACACAATATTATGCTACCAATTTCTTAATTAGTTATTTTTCCTTTTTTAGATAATCAATTATAAAATTCATTATTTTTATAAATTTGGCAATATATAGTCTTTTCTCTTATTTTATTTTTATTACAAGATGAATGAAATATCTTCCTACTCAATAAGTAAAAAATAATAATAATAATAATAACAATAATAATAATTTAGAAAAACAACAACATCTATGATTATAAGAAAATAAAGGTTAACATTGTCTTTTTCTTAAATAGAAGAATATTCCATAATTTTATAAACTAAAATAAACAAAATTAATAATAAGTTCTTATTATACTTTATGTGCAAATATGATAATGTGATTGATGTAATCATTATCATATCATATTATATTGAAATATGATGATTTTTAAAAAAATTCAAGAAGGAATAAATATTTTTTCAAGTGCACGAATATTTTTCCTTATAGATTTATTATTTTATTTTTCTTCTTTTGCAAAAATTATAAAAATAAAGTGAATAGTTATTTTAATACTAGAGTAATAAAATAATATCTTTTAATTATATATAT
>BMAC01000164.1:291866-319579 GCA_014905375.1 Phtheirospermum japonicum
CCCAGGTTCTTTAATTATGGCTTATATATAATTTTTTGTTTATTAAGGGATTTAATTACATTCAAGCATGTGTGTGTTATAGATAGTTTTTAAAGTTTCTGTTAATTCCAAATATATTACGGATGACTTCTGATGATTGATAAATCAATGAATTAGTTTAATTACTTACCGAAAGTCAATTATAGATGCTTACTATACTTTAGTCAGGTTTTAGTCGTATTATATCCCTTTTTTTTTTTCCTTTTTTTGTGTTTTTGTGGCGTTTTTCGTCTTTTTAGTGTTTTTCATATTTCTTTTTTTACTTTTTGTAGATTTTATGTTATTTTGCTTTTCTTTATTTTAGGGTAGTCGATCAAGCCTAAAAGCGTTTGCGAGGATCACAACTGGCTCGATTTGACGAAAACACGACTCGGACCCGCGAAGCACAACCATTGATCGATGCGCCATCGACGGGACCATTTTGCAGCATCGATGGTCAGGCCGATTTTGGCCATTTTGGGTAAAATAACTATTTTGCCCACACTTCCACCCCTATAAATATAACCCTTCTTTTTAGAAATCAAGGATTTTGAACTCCCTAGGGTTTGGATGCCCAAGATTGTTCCTCTTCCTCTTCATTTTCTCTTATTCTTCATTCAATTTTCAATTTTTTAGTTTTTAGTAAAATATAGATTTTTAACTATTGCTTGGATATTGGATGTAAGCTTAATCTTAATTCGTTTATTTTCTTGTATGAATGATGAGACCCGCCATGGTTTGTAAGTAGGCTTTTCATTTCTTCCTTTAATTATTCTAAATTTGTGTTTGCTTTGATTATGTATTTTTGTTGGGTTTGTGATGTTATTGTTTTAGTAGATCATTTACTTGCAATTTCTCATGATTTTAGATTATAAGATTATTAGAAATTTATATGATAATATTTATTTCATGCTTGTTTTAAGTTTATGTTATTGGATTTTTTGATGATTGTTAGTTAAAATTCATGAGTCTATTGCTTAGATGAGTTTAGAACCATTAATTCGCATTTTTGGATTTTTAATTTACAAGTTGGGATTGACAGCCCCAACTCGTATATTAAGTATTCGATAAATTATCAATTGATCGTGAAAACAATTCTAGAGCCCTAGACCCCCGTTTTATTAATCTTTTCCAAGTTGTCAATTTTGTTTCTCGTCATTTAAATCACCGTTTGGATATTAGAACTTTACAAACCAAAATTTGATCACGTGTTTAATGTAACTTTTTCTTTGTTTTCTCATTCGTGAATCAAACATGAGAATGGATTCCGATTAGTTTTCATTGAGAGATTCGACTCGAGTCAAGCTTTCTACTTACAATTGCTCCGTTCTCTTGCAAATAAACTTTTCTATAATAAAAAGTAAGTGCAAAAAGTTTGATTCACTCACCATTGAGAAACTTAAAATTGCACTTTTATTTTGGCTTAATTTTGAAGTTAAATGTGTTAGTGATGTTTGACGAGTATGTATAAAAGTCAAATTGAGGAATTTGTTATATTATTAATATGTGTTTGAAGAAGGCTAAATCGAAACAATCATCATTGGCAGCGGCATGGTGGTACACTAAGACGCATGTGCTTGGTTTGTGCTTGTTCAGTGGTGTCAAGAGTGCAGGTGTAAGCACACGTTGGGTTGAACTATACTTTATGATACTATAATTATATTTTGTGATACTTTCATATTACTTTGTAATACTTTAATTATGACATTCAATATTTCTTCAAGTAAATAGAAGAAAGTGCATACTTGTAACATTAATTATGTGTTGTTGCATTGCTGATTTGTAATAACTTCATCAAATTTTGTCTCATAATTCTTGGATGATTAGAATAATTTTAATTATATTTTGTGATACTCTAACAATCATTTATGATACTTTAACAATATTTGTGATATTGTAACTACTTATATAAAAAATAAAGATATTAAAAATAAAAAATTAGATATTAAACAAGTGATATTTTAAATATATTTTGTGATACATGAATAATATTTTGTGGTATTGTAACCACCTTTAATAAAAATAAAATTATATGAAGTTATAAGAAATGACATATAGGAATAATGTGACACTTTAAATATGATTTTAATATTGTAATAACTTTTCGTGATACTTTAACAACTTATTGCAAGAAAATATATATGTAAAAATAGAAATCAAATGTTGAAAATCAGTGATACTTAAACTATATTTTTGTGAGGTTTTAACAAACTTTTTGTGATACTTTTTCTAAAACTTGTGATATTTAGGTCGATGTTATAATACTTTTAATAGAAAAACAAAAGGTCGATTTGTAATATAGAAAAGTTTGTTAATCTCAACGAAGTTTATATTCTTCACAATTGTACTTGAAATTATGACATATTACTTATACTAAAAGAATTATCACAAAAGGTAGTTAAAGTATCACACAATATAATTAACATATCTAATTCAATTTTATATTTTTATTTTTATTTTTGAAATAGGTTGTTAATGTATCACAAAATATTGTTAACGTATCACATAATGTAGATAAAGTATCACAAGGTTTATGATATCTGATTTCTATTTTTACATCTAATTCTTTCTTCTAAAATAGGTAGTAAAAGTATCACAAAAGATCGTGAACACGTGAAAAAATATGTTAAAGTATCAAAAGTTTCTAATATCTAATTTCTATCGTTACATCTATTTTTATTTTATAATAAGTAGTCAAAGTATTACAAAAGTGTAATACATTGCACTTTTGTCGAAAGTTGTGATTTCGTGATACTTTTACTGCAAATTGACCATTCCCAAATATTGAAAGGTTACAGCAAATTTGCAATAATGAGCATTTATTTATGAATGAAAATCTGCGTTCAAGTGAAGGCCAATAATTGAAGAATTTTCAGCACTTCTAGAACGGCTTGAAGTCCAGCCGTTGTGGGCATTAATTGCTCCACTTTATGTCTAGGACTTTCACCAAGTAAGACTTTTGATAATTGTTGTAGCAGAAGATGATACGTATCGTAACACATTTGTGTTATCTGAGCATAGCATGTAGCTGGACATTAATATATTAAATTTCTTTTTTGTGTTTGTTTCTCGTTCATGGAACACTAGTAAGTTATCTGTTTGCGTGAACCTCATGTGGGGAATGGTGATTACCTACTTGGATAGTTAATTTTAACCAAGCAGGTTCATAGACTTGTCACCTTGTTTATCTATAATTGTCTTTGAGTTTTATAAATTCCTAACTTTTTTTAATAAAAAAAAGATTCAGAACCTCGATCACAAATCCATTTTTGGTTTTGGATCTACTGTGTTAGCATCATTTTTTACATGTTTAGAACTGTTTTCATTTCGTCAGGGTACTTGAACTTTGGGATATTTGATTCATATGGTTCAGATTTGTCATGTATGAATCAATGCCCAGAGAATGTCGACACTATTTATAGTAAATGTAATCATATAATATGTGGCTAAGAATGCTATAGTACACTACTTCAAATCGTGTAGTCACTATTGCTACAGTACATCCTAACATGTGGATGTAATAGATTAGGGCTGACATCATCAACGGACGTCGGGTAGATTGTCATCATCTGTGAGACCCATGGCTAGTAGTACGTTCGACCTTTGGGCGACCTCTCGTACGACCTGACAGGTCGTCAACCTTGCAACCTGGCACTGCACTCATCTTCAGATTTTCAGGCATTAGGTCGCTAACCGTGCGACCTAACATTGCACTCATCTTCAGATCGCCAAACATTATATGACCAGGCGACCTGAACTTATCAGGTCGCTCTCTATTATGGGCACCAACCTCATTAATTTGTATTGTTGATTGATAATACATAGTGCTAATTAAGAAAGGGGCATTGACCATATACTCGTTAAGGAAAATAAAATATCCCAAATAGTACAGTATATTTTCCATTTACTAGTTAATATATTTTAACTAAGTGATAGAGTATAATATTCTTGCATTTAAATCTCTCTCTTCCACCCCTGAAATCTCTCCCAACATCAAACTTCTTTTATTCCGTTCCAAAAAAATCTGTAAAGATCAATTCCGTACTAAACACGATAGAAGTTGGGTGACAGTTTCGGGTGTAGAGTTGCCGCAACGCAGTAAGTCTAACAAAAATCAACAACAAAATCAGTAAATATGAAATTATTTATTTTGTTTAACGTATTATGGAATTGTTGTAATCCATATGTAGTAAAAAATTAATTTGGGTGACAGTTTCGGGTGTAGAGTTGCCGCAACGCAGTAAGTCTAACAAAAATCAACAACAAAATTAGTAAATATGAAATTATTTATTTTGTTTACCGTATTATGGAATTGTTGTAATTCATACTGATAAGTCCAAAAAGTTGAACTACCAAATAAAGGGGGTACTAACCTCAAAAGAGATCAGCGACCTAAAAGAGCCTCCAAAAAACGTCACAGCGACCTTCCAAGCCCTCTGCGAATTTCATGGCGACCTCGCTGGTCCTGCAAAACAACGTCTCGAACGGGTAGGAGTCCCACCCCCAACCCGTTAAAACTCTCCGATGCTTAAGTCAATATTAGCTCATGAAAATAATGAGAGGTATGCACCTTTTATATATACAAGAGAAGTCCTTCCCAAGCAAGCAAGGGTTACCTTCTCCTACCACAATTCCATAAATACAACAACTGTCTTATAATTAGGATTCCTACCGTATAGTAAATTCCCATAAACAATAAACTTTCCAATAAAGTACCAAAATAAGCCGGAGCTTACGGCCCACCAGGCCCATAACAATCCACGTACATCAAACCCACAAACAGGCTCAAGTACTCAGCCCAAATTACAAGAGATCACGACCCTATATGAAAAATCATCCCCATACTACATGTCGTTACTCTTCACAAACAACTCGCTAATACCAAAACAGCTCGCTCACTTCTCAAAATCACAACACAGCTCGCTCATCTTCTAAGAGGAACACCCTCTCCCATAAACAAGGTCGCTTACCACAAATAACCTCATAAATCAAATAATATTACGTATGGACATTTTGGTCCGCATCAGCTAGTCCCCCATGTTCTAACTGATTGAGGCACGAAATCAGGTAGGACATGTAAAAACAGAATTACAAGAGCACAACCAATTCAAAAACAATAAGTAAATCATCATTTTACCTTACCAAACCACACATCAAAATCACACAGCTCAACAAACCGAGCTATAACACTCATCCTTCCACAGTAAATTATAGAATGTACATGCAACCTGCAAAAGTACAGCTTCACTGAGCTCACTTATATATTTTTTAAAATAGCACGATCACCTTGCGAGAGACAATATACAAGTCCCCAGACCAAGTTCACAACTATATATATGACGATCTGAAAACACAATTTTTATCCACCGACTTAAAATCACATTCGAACTCAATAATTTCAAAAATGCAATCATAAACATATAAAACACACAACACGCACAAATCACCTCACCACTCTACATCAATCATCCAACCTGATATACCAAGCTATACATCAATCATCCCATAAGAATTTACCACATAAAATCGCGACCTCAAAAAGATCAGCTCGTTGAGCTCGTTCATTACCCAAGAACATATTCCTGCGAGTCCCCAAGTCGAATCCCCAGACCCATACCTGACGATCCAAAACCATACAGCCTTCCCTCCGCAGCCTGAAGTTATAACCAAGCACAATAACACAAGAAAATACAATTGTATGCTTATGAAAATTCAGAACACCATAAGTCACTTACTCGACCTAAAACAGGTCGATCAAAAATTCATTTCACTCCACAAACCATTACTTAAATATCGCCTTATAACAATAATTATTTCATTAGCTCGCCAAGACCCCACATCATAGTCCATAATAGCCCATCAAGGCCCAAAACTGCATTAACCATAAAGGCACAGAAACCCATAAAGCCACAAATCATAAAGATATCATCGACCTAAAATAGGTCGGCCAGTAAACCATTGCACCCACAAATCATCATTAATCTACTAAAAGCATCAGCCCATTCCATATAAACCATCACCAACCTAACAAAAGTGTTAGCCATAACACACTCATAAAATATATGCCGAATCAAGCAAAAACCACATCAAATCACACATGACCCAGAAAAACCATTCAGTTCCCCAAGTTAATGCAACCAAGTATTTCACTCATGTTAAATTAAATGCCAAATAAACAAACCAAACCAAATCAATCAAGTAAACCATATTAACCAAATAAACTCGAATCAACAAAATAAACTCGCTAACCCATATTAGCCAAATAAACCTGACTCGCACATAGGTCGCACGAATTCGTAATCAATCACACTCATACTTCATAGCCTCATAAGACCATGAGATTTGAAAGAATAGTCAAACCATGACTTATACACAATCCAATAGAGCTAAATTCAGCTCGCATATAAAACGTATTAGCTCGCACAGAAACACCATCCATACCACAATACAACAGCCTGAAAAAGATATGTAAATCATACATACTCTTCCCAAATCGTAAGTAAAATATCATAACCACTTAACCATAAATCATCAATATAACCCGCCAAACTTCATTTAAAAAATACCAAACTCTCTTAACACAAAACACAACTTCTTAACACTACTTTCATCACACAACTACTTCTCATCACAAAAACACAACTTATCATCACAAAAGCACAACTACCTCTTCTTTGCAAAAACACAACTTCTTAAAACAACATTTTATCACTTCTCACAACTTTCCATGATCTTCTTGTGCGGGAGAAGTGCCCTCCGGGTCCCAGAGTTACCTTCTCCCGCCACAACACTTACCACAAACACAAACTTTCACCACAACCTTTCAACACAAAACTTTGTGCGGGAGAAGTGCCCTCCGGTCCAGAGTTACCTTCTCCCGCCTCGCCGACCTAAAAACAAGCGTCGGCCCAATGAAACAACCACTTTCACATCACAACCAACTCTCGGCGGGAGAAGTGCCCTCCGGTCCAGAGTTACCTTCTCCCGCCACAAAAACACAATACTTACCTCAAACATTTCACAAGATCGCCTGGCCGGGAGAAGTGCCCTCCGGTCCAGAGTTACCTTCTCCCGCCACAAAAATACAACTTTCAAACCACAAAGTCCATCACTGACCTAATAGAAGCATCGGCCCATAACCATAAAAACCATTGCCGACCTAATGGGAGCGTCAGGCTTTAATCATCATTGACCTAATGAGAGCATCGTAATTTAATCGTCATCGACCTACTGAGAGCGTCGGAATTTAATCGTCATCGACCTAATGAGAGCGTCGGAATTTAATCGTCATCGACCTAATGAGAGCGTCGGAATTTAATCGTCATCGACCTAATGAGAGCGTCGGAATTTAATCATCATCGACCTAATGGAAGCGTCGGAATTTAATCCATCATCGACCTAATGAAAGCGTCGGAATTAAACCATCATCGACCTAATGAAAGCGTCGGAATTAAACAATCATCGACCTAATGAAAGCGTCGGAATTAAACATAAAACCCATAAAATCTCTGGCCTTTGAGGCTTAAACATTTTCATAATCATAAAGCCATACCTTGTTCTACTAATGAGGTCGCATGAGACCGTAAGGAGGTCGCGGAGACCGTAATGAGTTAATTATATGTATTCTCCAAACTCAAATCATAAACCACCAAACCATAAACTATTACGCCATAAACTCCACATGTGGCCAGATCTTAATCATTTAAATTAAATCACACACCACAACCATTTAAATCATCTCAAATAAATCTTGTCACCATATTAAATTGCATAAATCAATTATTCCCCTATGCTCCACCACATAAAAATAAATAGGGCATAAAATGAAAAATCGTCCCTTTCATGAGGTTTCAAAAAGCGTACCCGATACATATTCATATTGGCGCTATAGGAAAATTCACCTCTACTCGAATATCCATCTGCGCGACCTTTTTATTTTTAGGTAGCATAATTCTCCAATCTCCTTTTTGTCAATTGTTTGAACCCGCGACCTGGTACATGACCTTAAACATTGGCGACCTCTTCGCATTGGGTTGCCCATCTCCGAATTACATGTCGGGCAACCCACAAATTAACCCTAGGTTAATACGACCTAAACAGGCCCTACACCCAAATTCGTTAGCATAATCATAGAAAATATCATGCGAATATCACAACCTTACTCGCGCCAATAACATGTTAATCAAACATTTTTCACATCAAAGGTTTCCATTTCCCACAACCACAAATATCATATCACCATCAAACCATATAGGATCAAAATAAAACTGACACAAAGTTCTCAGCACACATATACCAACTTTGAAGATTAAACTGTTTTAATTGGTAATGAATTAGCAGCCAAAATATATATCACTGGAAAGCCCTACGAGTCTAGTTTCCAATGCAAAAATCGGATCTCAAAACGGATAATTCAACAGTGAGTTATGACCAATTTACTGAAGTGTGGCAGTGCTGTATTTTCGTACGGGAATGTGTAAAAATGATCGATTCTTAGCATGTTCATAACCATATAAAATCAAAATAAGTCCTCATCAACCGAATGTTAAACCACATGCATATCCCCACAAAATAAAACCACATACGTCCACTTAGCACTCTCCACGCATGATTAATATACCATCATTCATTCTATCAAAATCATGAAAGAATTTTAAAACCAAATTTATCCAACCCATGGATAATTAATATTTTATATAATCACATAAACCATACGTTTATCTCTATTAAATCAAATAAACCATAAGTCTATCCCCATGTAAAATCAAGTCAATAAGCAAGTATTCCATATGACAACCATATCAATCAACCAAACCATACCATTCTCATTTAAACACATCTAAAACAAAATAAATACAATAAATACTTATCTCAATTTTTGATGATTTTGTTGTGTTTTGTTGATACACTACTTCATCACCTTAGATTTCGAGCAACAAAACGGATCATCCCTGAATATTTGGACACGCGACCTCATCGCGCTTGTTTGAATTGACCGATCCCGAGTTAAACTCAAGGCAACACATAGGGCAGCCCTCGAAAATTTATCACAAACCATATACCAAGACAATAATCTTCATAAAAATCCATTAAACCGAACAAATCACGTTAAATCAAATAAGTCATACGCATATCATATAAACATGATCCCTGATTTATACATGCATCTTTTTCGGAATAAGACAAAGATGTTTCAAAATCATCTAATCACACGTCGTCAATATAATACTATCAAAACTAAATAACAAGCCCTTTATAATCCATTATCCAATCGACAATTATAAATACTACCCAGCACATATGACAAATAAGTAAAACCCCCTTTATTTCATTTAACCATATATATGATAACACATCCCAGAGGCAACTCCATCAAATTATAAATTAAAAAAATAAGTAACAATTCTGAGCAACTCAAATCATTGTGAGACCTCTCTATAATTAACTGAAATTCATATGGTTTCACGCTTGGCAAATAATAAAGATTAACAAACTCATAGCAATTGATTTCATATGCTAGTCCAAATATTAGAAATAAATTCTCTCTATTCATGCCAAATAAATTATTAGACCTGGTTTAATTCATCGGTGAAGGGCGACCTCATCGTCTTAGACTTCGAACACCAAAATAAATCGACCTTGAATATTTGAACACGCGACCTCATCGCGTTTGTTTGTGTTGACCATTCTCGGGTTAAGGTCCAAGCAACACATAAAGTAATCCTCAAAAACCAACATTAATACAAACTCAACGAATAGCTCAGTCCGTTAGTATATGATCAATAAATAAAACGCAAGCATCACAACCTTTATTCGTGTTCACAAATCTTCAAATCTTGATCTCCACCACTATTCATATTTAACCACTATATATCGTACATATTATATCCAAAATTCAACTCCACCCAACAATTAAATTGTACATAACTTAATTCTCAACAGAAATTAGACAAGCAGTTTTTGGAAACAGGATCAGCTCTTATTTAAAATTCGTTATAAAATTTTTCCAACCTCATAATAATATCTCCACCGTTCATATTGAACTTCAACATGTTTGTATTAACATATTAAATTTTTGAGTTGATCCGACGGTTATATTATGCACAATCGTATTTTGAAAAACACTGCGCAGGATTTTCCGAAAATAAAAACTGCTTCGATCGAAAATTTATATAAATTCCCTCACATCTCAAAATCCGATCTCCACCGTTCAAAACGTAATTTAAAAGGTCTTTGAGGTTTATTAAAATTTTCAATGCGATCCAACGGTTGAAACAGTAGAAAACGATTTTTAAAGTTTATTGCGCAGACAGATTTTAGACCTACGAAAATTATGTACCTCACGTCTTCGCTCAAGGACTCGATGTCCCTCTTTCCCCACAGACGGCGCCAATTTGATAAGTCCAAAAGGTTGAAGTACCAAATAAAGGGGGTACTAACCTCAAAAGAGATCAGCGACCTAAAACAGCCTCCAAAAAACGTCACAGCGACCTTCAAAGCCCTCTGCGAATTTCATGGCGACCTCGCTGGTCCTGCAAAACAACGTCTCGAACGGGTAGGAGTCCCCACCCCCAACCCGTTAAGACTCTCCGATGCTTAAGTCAATATTAGCTCATGAAAATAATGAGAGGTATGCATCTTTTATAGATACAAGAGAAGTCCTTCCCAAGCAAGGGTTACCTTCTCCTACCACAATTCCATAAATACAACAACTGTCTTATAATTAGGATTCCTACCGTATAGTAAATTTCCATAAACAATAAACTTTTCAATAAAGTACCAAAATAAGCCGGAGCTTATGGCCCACCAGCCCCATAACAATCCACGTACATCAAACCCACAAACAGGCTCAAGTACTCAACCCAAATTACAAGAGATCACGACCCTATATGAAAAATCATCCCCATACTACATGTCGTTACTCTTCACAAACAACTCGCTAATACCAAAACAGCTCGCTCACTTCTCAAAATCACAACACAGCTCGCTCATCTTTTAGGAGGAACACCCTCTCCGTCGCTTACCACAAATAACCTCATAAATCAAATAATATTACGTATGGACATTTTGGTCCGCATCACATACTGTAGTAAAAAATTATGTTAGTGCAGTCATAAATAATGATTTTAATTTGTTTTGCTGTCGTACAGGCGAGAGTCGGGTGGAGAACTGATGCGACTGCGAGTGTTTTGTTATTTTGTATCAGGTAGTAGGTTATGTTGTTCAAGATAATTACAAATTTTATTGTGTGTTTCGAGTAGTCAATGTTCGACAGTAATTCCGTATTTGAGATTGCATTCTGCGTTTTGCAAATTGCATACTTGAGATTGCATTCTGCTTTTTACAAATTTCATACTATTTTATAGGAGTAAGGATGAAATATTATATAGGAATAGTATAGAATAATTACAAACTTTGTTTTGTATTTTAAAGAAGTATACAACGCAATATTTTATATTTATAGGAGTAGTATGAAATATTCTATAGGAATAGTATAGAATAATTACAAACTTTGTTTTGTATTTTAAAGAAGTATACAACGCAATATTTCTAGATATTCTATATGAGTAGGTTGGAATATTTTAGAAAATGTTTCTTGACAGAAGCCGATTCTAGTATGCAATAAATGAAATTGTGTCCATTATGGAATATTTCTGATTTTTTCCAATTTTATCTAAAAGTGAAGTATTTCGTATACACGTAGGCTTACTTGTAGACAGGTAATTGAAGTTTAAGAGCGCGAATTTTAAAATTTTATAAGAAATGCATTTGAGTAATTCAATTATGAAGTATGGTATATGTCAGTAATTCCCTAATTGGGATTTCATACTGCATTTTGAAAATCTCGTACTATTTTAATAATATTTTTGTATTCCATACTTCACACGTTTGTTAATTTTTTTTTCAAAGATATTTTGTAAATAGTGTGGGAGTTTGTATTTTTCCACACAAATCGTCCAATATGGTATATATATGATTGTATTATTTTTATGATAAGGACAATCTGGTCACTCTAATCTAAGTTTTATGATTATATGGTCAATAATTAATTTAAATAGGAAGAACAAAAGTCAATGTATTATATGGCAAATATTGATGATTAAAATGTAGTAAATGGTAATTTCCCCATAAAGAAACAATGTAGTTCTATTTTTTTCAGCAAAATAATACTTATATTTTGTCATCAGTGCTGCTAGTATTGTCCCAATTTTAATACTAATAATAATTTTTTTTTAAACCTTTTCATATGCAATATGTAGTTTAAATAGTATATATAATGCAAATAGTATCCTCATGTAGGCCAACATATCCTGTTTAAAAAATAAATATAATAATCTAAATAAAATTGATTAACCAGTCACTTCAAGAAAACCAAATAAATTATTGGGGGACACTACTAACCATCTGCAGTTGGTAATGTATATTCCCATTCGCAGTGAGGAGACTGTATCACATGATGAAAACAAAATCGAATTAATTAATTTTCTGGCATTCATATTATATTCAATAAATACGAAATCGGAGAAACCTGATTGCGGCCTGGAAACGATTTGATTGAAGAGCAAATGCCCAATACCAACTCTGAATCAATTTTGCAATGTGACCGAGGACCGAGGAAGGAGACACGATAAGGAGAGATTGATAGATATAATTTGGGGGAATTAATTTCGAAATACCATTTTGACTTGGGGCAGGAAATGATTGTTGGCGGATTATTTGGTACGGAGACTGGCGATGGCGAATGACAGTGGCCGGCAGCAGCGAATAATAATAGCAGGTGACGGCAAATGACAATTGCCGGCAGAGATTTTTTTTTTTGTGAGAGAGAGATGGGGTGGGAGATGAATAGTACTCCCTCCGTCCCAAAATGATAGTCCTTCGGTTGAATGAGTAGTAGTTTATATAGTTAAGTCATTAATTTAGTTGGTATTTTCCAATTATTCTCTTCTTGAATATTAATTAAGGGTATGTGTGGAAATGAAAAATTAATGATATGTTAAATATAATAACTGGACTATCTTTTTGGGACGGACGAAAATGGAATACTGGACTATCTTTGTGGGACGGAGGGAGTAATATTTTCTCTTGTTTTTGTTATTATTATTTGTATTATTAATGTGGGGCAGGTGGAATGGGTGGAATGGCTCACAGATTAGTAGGTGGGTTTTTGGGTCAGTATGAATTAGTGAGTAAAAAGTAGTCTTATGGAACGATACTAGTGTTTGTCAAATAATTATGGTATTACCATAATCTATATGTGTATTTTAGTTTAGTATTAACAATTATTAATTACTACTAGTTTTAATACCTGCAATTACGCGGGTATACTAGAAAATGGCATAAAAACATAAAACTTATCAAAATAATTATTAAGTTTAAAAAGTAAATTATTAATACAATCAAAAAATATATTTGATAAAAATATAAGATGTGTAAAAAATCAAATTTCTCTATGTTACTTCAAATATATCTTTAAGGTTCTAAAATAAAAAACCAACCATGCATACTAATAATAGGCAATTTATTAGGTGTACTTGGTTGCACCTTGCTAGTTGCTCCTGTATTACGTGATGATATATGACAATTATATATGATGATATATGACAGTTATACGTGATGATATGTGATATTTATACGTGTTGATATGTGACAAAAATTTAGAGTTTAGGGTTTACTTTTCCATTTTATGGTTTATTTTTATATTTTAGGTTTTAGTTTTCCATTTGTAGGGTTTAATATTTCATTTTAAAGTTTATTTTTTATTTAATTTTTCATTTTAGAGTCCCAACAAAAATCTATAATTCTACCGGTTATATGTGATGATATGTGTCAGTTATATGTGATGATATATGATAGAAATTTAGGATTTAGAGTTTAATATTTAATTTCAGGATTTAGTTTTTCATTTTAGGTATTAATTTCTATTTTTAGGGTTTAATTTTTTGTTTTAGGTTTATTTTTTTAATTTTAGGATTTTAAATTTGAGATTTAGAGTTTTAATTATTTGTGATGATATGTATCAGTTATATGTGTGAGATGTACCAATTATATGTGATGATATATGTCAGTTATATACGATGATAAATTAAATTACAGGATACACCTTGCAAGGTGCACCTGGATCCATAGTATACTATCTCCTAATAATATACACACATGAAAATTGAACTTGTGAATCATAAATTTCATTATATTAACAACTTTCGCCCATTTACTGTTGATAGTACATTGCAACATAATAAATTAAAATAAAAGTATTTTATACAATCCACCTAAAATACTCACATAATAAATACTTCAAATATATGATTTTAGAAATCAAACCACTAGTATATCAATTTAATCAATTTATTATGTTGTACTACTCATCATGTTAGATCATTGTAAGCTATTTAAAATGGTCTGACAACCTTTTCATCGTCTTCTTCATTCTCCCATCACCTTCGTTATTGTTACCAATCTTTATATCTCCTCAAAAACCTATTTAATAAAAATGAATCAACTAAATTTTGATTGAAAGTAAATTATTAATTACAGAAACCACATTCATGTTAACTAATTAGATATAAATATTTTAACTCATTTTGTGAAGCGATATAAAATGACAAAAAATAATTAGATAAAAAATATTTATTTATTTATTAGATACAAATATAATATTTATTCAATAAACATTGTATCATACACAAATATTAAATATTATAAATATTTATTTAACTACGATAACTTATTATACCTATATGTAATGTCGTCATCCTTGATACATTTTTAAATACGTAAGAGAGAATTACTTTGATTTTTATTTATAGGCATAATATTTTGAATTGCTATATTAGAAAATTTCAATATACGCCATGAAATTTATTGTTTTACTCGTGCAAAACACGGGGTATTTATATATTTTTTAAATATCATAAAATGATAAAACTTAATAACAACTAATTATGAGTTACACACTACCTCTTTATGACATCTAAAACATAAGAAATTATTGTTGAATGTAACATATTCTTCATAATAAAATTTTCAAAAATAATAATTTCCAAAATAAGCATTACATGATTAGATATGCTCAAATATCATATTGTTGGATATAACAATTTTTTTAATCGAAATTCTTCAATTACTAATATTTTAATACAATAGTTTATTTTCTTCTATCAGGAGTGATTTTTTAATAGAAGTATAATTTGATGATTTATTTATTTCCCTCAAAAAATTATAGACTTTGTTTTAAATAATAAAATTAAAAAATTAACAGTAATTTGTATTTTAGTTTTCTATGCAAATATGCCTTTTGTTTTACATACAAATCTTAAACCAAATGTAAAAATGACTTTTTAAGATCAACTTTAAATGATTCGAGTAAATGTTTGAAATCATGATGATTAATGTGACTTTGGTTATTTTGAATACTCACTATTTAGAGTTGAGACTTTGACTTACAGTAATTAGATTATAAAAAAATATTAAAATCTTATTTATATTGAGGCTTTAGAGGGGTTTCACGATCAAGAGAGAAAGAAAATTATTTGTTCAAATTGAGAAATAAACAATTGATCTGATTTAAATATTAAAAAATAAACAATAAATAAGTTAGATTGCAAAAATTGCTAGATAATAGTAGAAAATATTAAATAAATCAAAAATACCATAAAAATTTTATTTTTTTTAAAGCACATACGCATATTTAAGCAAGTTCCCACGTATCAATTAACATTTAGTAAAAATAGACTACAAATAAAGAGTTAAGTTTTTTTTCTTTAAAAATATATATTTTAATGTATGAATTATTAGTCATCAAATCAAATAAATCACAACTAAAAAATAGTTTCATATTTTACATAATACATCATATTTACAAAGTTACCATTATTATTTCATCGTAAATTGTCACTTGAAAGAAACACATTGTAGCTGACAAATAGCCAATTTGAACAAACAAAATTTGTTTTAATTACAAAAAATTATAAAAACAATGGTGTTACTTCTAGAAAATATTGACGCCCAAAAGATAAGCAATTTCAACAAAGAACTCACTCAAAATCATAAATATAAAATTAACTCCATAATATCATTAATATTCAATTTCTCAGGAACCTTAAATCTTATACAACAAATCAGATTAATACACTTCCTTGTAAAATCATATCAATATAAAACTAATATTCAAATTCTTCGAACCTTATAATCTATATAATAGGCCGCAAATTAGATTAACACATTTCTTAATGAAATTATATATAATAGATCGTAAATCAGATTAACACATATAATAAAGCAACAAAAATATTTTCCCGACCAAACATTTGTTGCGATTTTCTCGGGCTTTTAATATATATATATAGATTGCTGATAAAAAGAAATACTTAGAAGTATTATAATTCTAGGAGTCAAAAGTAAATCATTGGATAAAAAAAATATATATTTTTGATAATTGTACAATGACTCAAAAAGAATACGATAATATTAAAATAACGCAGATTCATTGGATAAAAACAAACTAATCGAATAAACATAATATGACGGTTTCTTTGTGATTTTACTTCCTTTTTATGCCAACCAGTTTCCTTGTCATGTAAAGGTGATAAATTCTGTTTCATGAATAAATAAAATTTTATACAATTAAATTCGATAAATTAATTTATTTGTTACCAGCCTAATATTTAAGAGAGTATATGGGGACATAACTGTATAATGTTATTCAATTTTTGTGAATACAAAAATAACCATGATAATTGATATTATTTTTTAAGATGTTGGCTTAGTAGATTCTGTCACAAGAAGAATATATTATTTGAATTGATTACATCTATATATGCACAAACTTTATGTATATAAAGATTGTGTATATTAAAATATATTTTTTCAATATAAATACTATGTAATAACAACAAAACTGTAAGAAAGATCGAGGGGGAAATAACAATATTCATGTAAACCGGAAAGATGATATTTGCCAAAGCAGCAGCTAGAGTATCCTCACACTTGCAGAACGCAAATCACTGATTTAATGGAAAACACTGATTGGATTTAATGGAACATTCATGAAGATAAAATATTTAATAGATCCGAAAATGAATATGATTGCTTTAATAACTAAATCACTTGATCTATTTAAAGATAAATAAATCAAATCAGATCTGATTGCAAAATAGATCCATTTTTGGGTTCGAAAGCAATCTATTTTACCAGAGTAACATATCCCCAGATCGGAAGAAGACAACCGGATTTTAACATATCCCCAGATGTGATTTTAATATATTCGAAAGCTATCTTAAAAAAAGATGTGAATCTGTATTGAAAATATATACGATAACAGATCGGGAAATAATAGATCTATATAGAAAGAAAAAAGAGAAATAAAGATTTGAAAAGGAGAGAGAGAGAGAGAACAGATCGTCAAAATTATGGATATGAGAAAAGGAATTACGAATCCAAGAAAACAATCAAAATAATATTCATTACCAGAGATTTTTTTTTATGATCTATCAACATAGATCCACTTCAAGTTCACCTTTTTTTCTAATCTTTTTGCATACAACGAATAAAAATCTTCGAATAACTGGAGATATGTAGATCTGTGGAAGGGGATTATGAATCTCGGAAGTGAAATGAAAATTGGAGAATCGTGTGTTCTCAGAAAATTGTAAAATTGTAAAATTGGAGAATAGGCAGAAAATTGGAGAAGTGGCGGAGAGGTTCTAAGGAAGAAACCAAAAGATTATACGATGACAAAATAATGAAAAAAAAGTACTATTTTATACCCTTGACAAATTTACATAAAAGGAAGGGTTTTTAGAAAAATGATGTGAGGCTGCCACATCAGATTTCCAATATACAATAAAATGACATATGTCATTTGAATCATTATGAGGTTGACACCTAAGCAAGGTGTTAACAGAATTAACAAATAGGGTTGATTTCATCAATACCAATGTTCAACAACAGTCAGTTTTATGTCGCAAGGCAAAGGATTGAGAATTTTTTACTGCGACGAAAATGATATTATTATCAATAAGACAATTAATGTAATCAAGTTTCTCATAATTCAAATCGTACAAAAATTCTTATTTGTATAAATAATTCACTTTCTATAAAAATTTTGATAAATTTTTTATTCTTATAAATAACTCACTTTCTATATTTTTATTATTTTTAATATATGTCCGCGACGCTATTTCTCAAACTAATTCTCCAAATTTGCAAGTGGATGTGTCAATAAGAACATCTCCAATGTTAGTCTTTTGACGGTAAATAATTCTTAACACATGTGATAGGATTATGGCTTACGGTAGTTTAATCCTATTGTTTAAATTATTTAATGTTAAGTATATTTGGCTGTCTAGAACTCTAGTGTTGGTTAGGATGTTAGTAGACATAGAAGTCCTTATCTCTTAAATATCTTAAGAGATAATTATCAAGACCTTGTTATGTGGAACAAGGACTCCTTCAAGGAAGTGGTACTATAAGTGCTTGGCGTTTTCATTTGGAAAGATCACGAAGACGAGTAAGAGAAAAACAGAAACACCAAGATATCTTTTTTGCTTCATTTTATGTTTATTCTTCGAAGTTCAACTTGTTCGAACGAGAAGAACTTTTAGGAGCAGTTTAGTTTTTCATTCTTTTTGTAATATTGCTAGAATCATTTTTTTGGGATTTCTAAACATTTCTAGTAATATAATTTATGGCCTACGGTCGCGCTCTGTGAGTTACCTTAACTCACAAACAAAAATTATTATTGGCTTAATTTTACTATTCTGCACATATGTTGGTAAAAATGTTCCGGCATTATTACTAACATCAAACGTTCAAACTAGTCATTGAAGACTTCAAATCTTTCAATTGGTATCAAGAGCGACCACTTGACCTCATTAAGTGAGAACCCTGCGGACGTTGAAGGACAACAATGGGCAACACAATGAACGTTGCAATCCGACCTCTTGTGTTGGATGGAACAAATTATGCAATCTGGAAAATCAGGATGCGAGCATATATTAAGACGATGGATGAAAGATCCTGGCGTGCAATTTTAACTGGATAGGAGGCTCCCAGAAGAGATGATTCGGACGGTGACATCATTTTGAAAAACGAGGTTGATTGGACTGCAGAAGAACTTGCCACTTCTAATGCCAATACCAAAGCCTTGAATGTCATCTACAGCTTTGTGGATGTGTCCTTATTCAGAACCATCTCCAACCTACAAACGGCCAAAGAAGCATGGGAAGCACTTCAACTTTTCTGTGAAGGATCCAGAGGAGTACAGAGAACCAAACTAAGAATGCTAGCGACACAATTTGAAGTGCTAAGAATGGAGGAAAATGAAACCATTGACAGCTACAGTGCAAAGCTTCTTGACATCTCAAATGAATGTCAATCTCTGGGATCTCCCATTTCAAATGAAAGGCTTGTGAGCAAATTCCTGCGATTAGTAACGAAAAAATTCCATACGAAAATCATTGCGATTGAAGAAGCCAAAGACACCTATGTCATGAGGTTTGATGAACTCGTTGGCTCACTAAAGACCTATGAAATGGAAAAGAATATCAAGCAGCCAAAAGGAAGGAGCATCGCCCTAATCTCTACCCCAAATTCTGAGACAAAGACTTTGACCTCGATGCCATAGCACACGAGACCAAGTATGCAAATTTAGATGCGGATGGCATAGCCCTCATCACCAGGAAATTCGGTGATTTTCTGAAGAAAAAGAACATCTCAAGAAAATTCCTGAACACCAAGTATTCAAATTTAGATGCGGATGGCATAGCCCTCATCACCAGAAAATTCGGTGATTTTCTGAAGAAAAAGAACATCTCAAGAAAATCCCTGAACAGGCATGTCAAGTCCACATCTGAACCCATCACTCCTCAAACTCTGGGACAACCTTCCAATTGGTTTCAAAGAAGAGATTTAATACCTACGAGTGAGAAATCTGAACCAAGGAATCAAAACAGTGCCAAGGATCTGGACACTGTCCAGTGTCATGAGTGCAGGGGATTCGGACACTATAGGTGTGAGTGTGCAAATACTCTAAGGAAGAAGAATTTCATCGCCATGAGTGATGGAGAAGATGACGAGGAACCAAAAGAAACCGAAGTAGTTGCTGCGATGAACGCCTGTGTCGTCTGGGATGACACTGACAGTCTCAGTAACATTATGTGTCTCAACTCTGTCACCACAACTGAAGGCGATGAAGAGTTCGCTACAGCTTATGAAGAGCTGTATGAAAATTGGTGCCAACTACTTCAGAAGGTCAAAGTTCTCTCTAAAGAGATTGAGAGACTGACACGAGCAAACAAGGAACAACAATCCGTGGTGTTGCGTCTAGAAGCTCTCTTGACCAAACGAGGAGAAGAACTGGATAGAACCAGAGGCGATCTCTCTGCTGCCATGATGACACTCAAGAAGCTCAACACTAGATCAACTAAACTTGATGAAATTCTATCTATTGGGACCATGGTCAGACATGGGATAGTTTTGAGGGTCCAGTATTTGTCAGAGAAGGTGACAAGTCCTCCGAAGGATCTGTCACTATGAACAAAATCAAGCGAAGAAAGCGTACCTACATCTGTCATCACTGCTCAAAACCAGGCCACATCAGACCATTATGTAAGAAACTCAAGTCAGAAAGAGCCTCAGGAAAAACAATGCCAATGAAGAAAGGTACTAACACCAGGACTGACACCACTCGTAAAAAAAGAATGGTATGGGTAAAAAAGGAAGACACTTGGTGCAACATGATCTATGTCTCTCTAAAGTCCAGGGTCGAGGACTCATGGTACTTTGACAGCGGGTGTTCTAGACATATGACAGGATCTGCTGAACACTTGACCAATATTGTTCAGCACAAAGGTTGTAGGAAAAGACACTCTGAATGTTGAAGGGTTGCCTAAACTTCAGAATGTATTACTTGTCAAGGGTCTTGCTGCCAACCTTATAAGCGTCAGTCAAATTTGTGATGATGATCTTCATGTAAAGTTTAGTCGAGACACCTGTGAAGTCTTTGACAACAAAAACTGCTGCATTCTCACTGGAACTCGTACCACAAACAATTGCTACAAAGTGAACTGCAAGGTCAGGTGTCAAAGTGCGCAATCATCTGAGACCGAACTATGGAATCAAAAGATGGGTCACGTCAATTACAAGATGATGGGAAAACTTGTTAAGTCAGAAGCAGTAAGAGGAGCTCCCAAATTGACCATTAACAAGCCATCCGTGTGTGGGGACTGTCTAAAAGGGAAACAAAGCAGGGTGTCTCATCCAGCAACCCAACACTTCAACACCACTCGATGCCTGGAATTGTTTCACATGGATCTTATGGTCCTATCGAGGTAGAAAGTATGGGTGGTAAGAAATACTCATTTGTTATTGTTTATGACTTCTCTTGGTTCACTTGGATTGATTTTCTTCGAGAAAAATCTGAAACCTTTCAAAGTTTTTGAAAATTGTCCAAACGTGTCAGTAATAAGTTTTCTTTGCAAATTAGCCGAATTAGGACCGATCACGGTAAAGAGTTTGAGAACTCATCCTTTCAAAATTCTTGTGATAAGTATGGAATTTCCAATAGTCTAGTTGGCCGAAGAGCTGGGCTCTAGCCAAAGCCTCCTTATACTTAGTTTATTAACTATACTGGATAAATACCATGCAAGAAGAATTGGATCAGTTTGCCAAAAATGACGTATGGGACTTAGTACCACGACCATATAGTGGAAACGTCATTGGAACAAAGTAGATCTTCAGAAATAAGACTGATGAACTGGGAAATATAGTAAGAAACAAATCTAGACTCGTGGCTCAAGGTATTACTCAGGTAGAAGGTATAGACTTTGATAAAACATTTGCTCCCGTAGCTAGAATTGAGTCAATTAGATTACTACTTGCAATTTCTTGTAACTTGAACATTACTCTTCATCAAATGGATATCAAGAGTGCCTTCTTAAATGGTGTTTTAAATGAGGAAGCTTATGTTGAGCAACCCAAGGGTTTTGAGGATCCTCACAGACCGCACTATATTTTCAAACTGAAAAAGGTCCTTTATGGACTAAAACAAGCACCTAGGGCTTGGTACGAGAGGCTCACTCAACATCTTATTCAAATGAATTTCAAGCGTGGTGAAGTTGATAAAACTCTGTTCATTTTGAAAAACAATCGCAAGATACTAATTGCTCAAATCTATGTTGATGACATTGTGTTTGGTTATAACTCTGATGAACTACTCAAAGACTTCGTGACAAGCATGTCTACCACCTTCGAGATGAGCATGGAAGGTGAGTTATCGTTCTTTTGGGGGTTACAAATTAAACAATTTAAAAATAGAATTTTCTTGTCTCAGGTGAAGTATGCAAAAAACCTGGTGAAGTGCTTTGGTCTCGACAATGCCAAACACATGAAGACCCCCATGGGATCAAGCCAAAAATTGTCAAGGAACAATGCCAGTGAAAGTGTTGATCACACTGTGTACAGGAGCATGATTGGAAGCCTTTTGTACTTAACTGCTAGTCGACCAGATATCATGTATAGCATTTGTTTGTGCGCTCGTTATCAGTCTAATTCAAAATAGACTCACCTAAAATCACTTAAACGCATAATTAGATACATAGCTGGAACTTGCAATCTAGGAATCTGGTATACAAAGGACACTAACTCGAATCTTGTTGGATATACTGACTCTGATTGGGCAGGTGACGCTGATGATAAGAAGAGTACAACAGGTGGGTGTTTCTTTTTAGGCAACAATTTGGTCTCTTGGTACAGCAAGAAGCAGAATTGCGTGTCATTATCAACTGTCGAGGCTGAGTATGTGGCTGCAGGTAGTGCATGTACCCAACTTCTTTGGATAAAACAGATGATAGAGGAGTATGGGTTACAAAGTAGTGTCCTTACTATTTTGTGTGATAACTCAAGTGCAATTGATATCTCAAGGAATCCTGTACAACATTCTCGAACAAAACACATAATTATCAGGCATCATTTCATTCGAGATTTGGTTGAGAGAAATGTTGTGAGTATTAAGCATATTGGAACTGAACATCAACTGGCTGACATTTTCACCGAAGCATTAGACTACGAGGGATTTTCCAGACTAAGGAAGTCTCTCGGCTTATGTGCTTTTTGATATTTGTTACTGGAAATGCTGCAGCACCCCTAGCAACATCAGCTACATCATACTATTTTTAACATGCATCTTTTCATTTTTTTTCATAATACATAATAGATCTGGCACAACTCACAATTTGCAGGAACAAGTTTGAGTGTGATGACTAAAGGGGCTGGAACTTTCGAAATAAACAATTGTGGGCTGACTTTTGCAGAAGCATGTTTTCTCTAGGTGTGCTCAAAAAAAATTAAAATAAAAGTTTGGAGGATGTCCGAGCCAATCATCTTTGAATGATTGTTATACTCTGCCAATATGCTGAAATAAATTTTTTTTCATGTTCATGGATTAATCTATATGCTGGTTAAGTGGAGATTCTTTTTACTCCCTGACACAAATATCCTCAAACACAAATGACCTTGTCATTCGCCGAGTTAAGAATTATCAATTCATTGACTTTGTTGATTGAATGTCTGTGCCAATGCTATCACACAAAGAACCAACACTCTACTGCACTTGTGAATCTTATGTGTTTCTTTTTATTATTAGGTCATTTCTTTTAGGCATACCTTTAGGACATGCATGTTTGGTGAATTTTGTCCTTAAAGTTTTTTTTGGTAAAGCTGTGCTCATAACAAAAATCTATTTTTCTCTTACTCAAATCTTATTATCTTTTTGGTGCCTTATTATCAAGTGGGTTATAATCGGAGGTTTGTGGACCTGAGTCACTATTGCATTTGTTTTTATTGTGGGTATTTAAGTTTGAAAGATGCGCTTAAGGATTGGGCCAGTCTCTTTAAATCTTTCCAGGCCTGATAGTAATTTTGTCCTTTCGCCTACTCACGATTTGTTTAAAGCTGTGTTTGTGTGTTAGATTTTATTCTCGAACCCGTCAAAGGCATTCTCAACACGAAACCCCTTTGCATTCAGCTCCCTCAACCAAAGCAAACCCTAATTTCTGATCACTGATGAGTCCACAAAAATCCAAGGTGTCAAGAAAGTCTGTTCGCTCTCAGTCGGAGAAGGTGACAGAGGATAGTGCTGCCTCCGGCACTCTGCCGAGATACGTTCCCCTCGATATTCGAGGCGAGCACGGAGATCCCTCCACTGCGGATGGGAATATTGGTGGTTCTGCTTCAACACAAGGACCTGACACCGGGTTCTCTTCTGAAACGCTGCCTCAACCAAGTCTGTCATCTTCCCTAGTTCTGATGCCCACCGGTGATACCGTCAAACCCTATGCTACGATTCTCCTAGGTAACCCCGGGAACAAAATTGATGTAAATAATATGCCAAATTTAAAACTGATTGTAGAAACGTGTGGGCGGATTGGAAATACACTACTTAAGCGCTCTCGATGGTTGAGAAGGATTAACCCAGGTCACTTGCCTGAGGCAGTACCTAAAAGTCAGTCCAGCGGATCCAGAAATATTCCGCTGGAAAGGATGTTGTTTGTGGAGGACATTGACTACATGACTGACAGTGATGATGAAGACTATGCTCCACCGGAGGGACTGGTTGCTGAGAAGGAGGAGATTCTGGTCACTCCATTTTTCCCTGATTCAGATGTTGAAATGGTGCGCAAGTTTTGGGCTAAGAGGAAGTGTCTCACTCCTCAAAACATGGTGGCACCAGACTCTGAATCAATGGAGATTGATGAGGAGGATCTTCTGGAGGATGAAGATGCACCTTTGGCGTCTTTACTGTTAAAAATGGGTAAGGTTTTTCCTGTGCAGGGTGCTTCTGGGTCTATGCCTCCAACTGCTATTAATGCATGCCGTTCCCCTGACCAACCTTCACCACTTTCAAGTGAGTCCTCAGAAAGGACTATTTCTGCAGGTGAGCCTGATGTGAGTGAGGATGTTGGCACACCTCTGCCTGACACTTCTCCTGAAACCGCTCACTCTTCTCTTACCACTCAGACTGCTACGCAAGAGGTCTCTGTTTCAGGCTCCACTGCATCTGATAATTCAGATGATGCTAACTTTGAAGTTAGACATGAAGGTCCAGAGGACAAAGCCACTAAGGAGGAAGAATCAAGGAGTTTTGATCTGGTCGATGACTCTGATGATGAACAGCTCGATGTGTACAGTGCCTATGCCCCTCGCTTCTATATTAGTGAAGCCAAGGAGAGATACAATGGCTTGCATAACCGAGCACTGATTGAAGAGAGAAGAGTTGACTTCGGGCTGTTTGAGAAGAAAAATTTGAACAAATTTCTGAGTAGGAAGGGGCTCACCTCCACTGTGACCATGGCAGTGCCATATCTGCGGGAGGCTGTTCTGGAATTTTATGCCAACATGCTTCCCTCAGTTTCTAATCAGTTGTCTAAGCGATATGGTAAGGTCTTTGTGCGTGAAAAATCTATTCTTTCACTCCCTCTGTGATAAACAGGTTCTTCGGTATTACGGATAATGATGAAGGTGCCTCGGTTGACGACTTTGATGAGGTAGCCATGTTTTTGACTGGTGGACAAATGTCTAAGTGGCCGAAGAGGTTTCTGAGCTCCCACCTCACTTCTCTCTACTCCGTGCTTCACAAAGTGGCGGTGTGCAACTGGGTCCCGACGACCAATACAACTACTGTCATGCGGACACAATGAAAGGCGTTGTTCCATATTGGGAATGGGGTGCGGTTTAACTTTGGCCAAACCGTGTTTGACTGCGTGACGAAGTTTGCCGACACCACTGCTACGAAAGTTGATCTGCCCTTTCCCTCTCTCATCTATTCAATTCTTGCCGATCAGGGTCTTCAAAAATACAATGATGAGCATTTTAGCGGGGAGCCTGGCTTGTTTAGACTAAGCCACAAGCACTTTGACGGCACGCATCGTGTTATAGACCTTCCGCTGGAATTCTCGGATGATGAAGATGTGAACTCCGCCATAGCTTCTCCTGATGTTGGTCTCGGTGTTACTAACACAGGGACTCACACTTGTTCCTCCATCCCTGTTCCTATGTCTGTTTTGCAGGTTCAGTTGCGCTTGATTGATCAGCAGATTGATGGAGCCAGGTCTCACTTAGCTGGTCTGCAAAGGACGCGTGATTTCTTCTCCAAATTACTCCTTTTGCGATCTGGACAAAAAGGGGGAAAGACTGTTCCTGGAGGAGCTATTGGAGGGGCTGACAAGGGAGAGGCTGTGTCTGGAGAGGCTGCTGCTACTGCCACGGTGGTGGACAAAGGAAAGCAGAAGGTGGATGCTGCTCATGAGGATGAGGATGAAGATGACGCCATGTTGATCCCTCGCCGGTTGTTTTGCATGTAATTATTGTGTTTTTCTCGTATTTTTAATTAGGTTTTTATTGTGGTTTTAACAGTTTTTATGTCGGTTATTTAGGTTTTTTAAGTTGTTTTTCTAATCTTGTTGATTTTATTATTTCTTGCTAATTTTATAATTTTAATGGGTTACTTGGTTCAATTACCTTGAGGTTTGGCATAATTCTTGGATTTTTATGTTTAAAATTCCTAAATTAATACAAACTCAACGAATAGACCTTACTCAGTCCGTTAGTATATGATCAATAAATAAAACGCAAGCATCACAACCTTTATTCGTGTTCACAAATCTTCAAAACTTGATCTCCACCACTATTCATATTTAACCCATTATATATCGTACATATTATACCCAAAATTCAACTCCATCCCAACAATTAAATTGTACATAACTTAATTCTCAAAAGAAATTAGACAAGCAGTTTTCGGAAACAGGATCAGCTCTATTTAAAATTCGTTATAAAATTTTCCAAACTCATAATCAGATCTCCACCGTTCATATTAAACTTCAACATGTTTATATTAACATATTCAATTTTCGAGTTGATCCAACGGTTATATTATGCACAATCGTATTTTGAAAAACACTGCGCAGGATTTTCCGAAAATAAAAACTGCTTCGATCGAAAATTTATATAAATTCCCTCACATCTCAAAATCCGATCTCCACCGTTCAAAACGTAATTTAAAAGGTCTTGAGGTTTATTAAAATTTTCAATGCGATCCAACGGTTGAAACAGTAGAAAACGATTTTTAAAGTTTATTGCGCAGACAGATTTTAGACCTACGAAAATTATGTACCTCACGTCTTCGCTCAAGGACTCGATGTCCCTCTTTCCCCACAGACGGCGCCAATTTGATAAGTCCAAAAGGTTGAAGTACCAAATAAAGGGGGTACTAACCTCAAAAGAGATCAGCGACCTAAAACAGCCTCCAAAAAACGTCACAGCGACCTTCAAAGCCCTCTGCGAATTTCATGGCGACCTCGCTGGTCCTGCAAAACAACGTCTCGAACGGGTAGGAGTCCCCACCCCCAACCCGTTAAGACTCTCCGATGCTTAAGTCAATATTAGCTCATGAAAATAATGAGAGGTATGCATCTTTTATAGATACAAGAGAAGTCCTTCCCAAGCAAGGGTTACCTTCTCCTACCACAATTCCATAAATACAACAACTGTCTTATAATTAGGATTCCTACCGTATAGTAAATTTCCATAAACAATAAACTTTCTCAATAAAGTACCAAAATAAGCCGGAGCTTATGGCCCACCAGCCCCATAACAATCCACGTACATCAAACCCACAAACAGGCTCAAGTACTCAA
>BMAC01000164.1:319604-342872 GCA_014905375.1 Phtheirospermum japonicum
GAATCTTATGTGTTTCTTTTTATTATTAGGTCATTTCTTTTAGGCATACCTTTAGGACATGCATGTTTGGTGAATTTTGTCCTTAAAGTTTTTTTTGGTAAAGCTGTGCTCATAACAAAAATCTATTTTTCTCTTACTCAAATCTTATTATCTTTTTGATGCCTTATTATCAAGTGGGGTTATAATCGGAGGTTTGTGGACCTGAGTCACTATTGCACTTGTTTTTATTTTGGGTATTTAGTTTGAAAGATGCGCTTAAGGATTGGGCCTGTCTCTTCAAATCTTTCCAGGCCTGATAGTAATTTTGTCTTTTCGCCTACTCACGATTTGTTTAAAGCTGTGTTTGTGTGTTAGATTTTCTTCTCGAACCCAGTCAAAGGCATTCTCAACACGAAACCCCTTTGCATTCAGCTCCCTCAACCAAAGCAAACCCTAATTTCTGATCAAAGATGAGTCCACAAAAGTCCAAGGTGCCAAGAAAGTCTGTCGCTCTCAGTCAGAGAAGGTGATGATAACGGAGGATAGTGCTGCCTCCGGCACTCTTCCGAGATACGTTCCCCTCGATATTCGAGGCGACACGGAGATCCCTCCACTGTGGATGGGAATGTTGGTGGTTCTGCTCCAACACAAGGACCTGACACCGGGGTCCCTTCTGCAACGCCGCCACAACCAAAGTTTGTCGACTGCCATAGTTCCGATGCCCGCCGGTGACACCGTAAAACCCTATGCTGCGATTCTCCCAGGTAACCCGGGAACAAAATTGATGTAAATAATCTGCCAAATTTAAAACTGATTGCAGAAACGTGTGGGCGAATTGGAAAATCCACTGCTTAAGCGCTCTCGACGGTTGAGAGGGATTAACCCAGGGTCACTTGCCTGAGGCAGTTCCCAAAAGTCAGTCCAGCGGACCCAGAAATATTCCGCTGGAAAAGATGTCGTTTGTGGAGGACATTGACTACATGACTGACAGTGATGATGAAGACTATGCGCCACCGGAGGGACTGGTTGCTGAGAAGGAGGAGATTCTGGTCACTCCATTTTTCCCTGATTCAGAAGTTGAAATGGTGCGCAAGTTTTGGGCTAAGAGGAAGCGTCTCACTCCTCAAAACATGGTGGCACCAGACTCTGAATCAATGGAGATTGATGAGGAGGATCTTCTGGAGGATGAAGATGCACCTTTGGCGTCTTTACTGTTAAAAATGGGTAAGGTTTTTCCTGTGCAGGGTGCTTCTGGGTCTATGCCTCCAACTGCTATTAATGCATGCCGTTCCCCTGACCAACCTTCACCACTTTCAAGTGAGTCCTCAGAAAGGACTATTTCTGCAGGTGAGCCTGATGTGAGTGAGGATGTTGGCACACCTCTGCCTGACACTTCTCCTGAAACCGCTCACTCTTCTCCTACCACTCAGACTGCTACGCAAGAGGTCTCTGTTTCAGGCTCCACTGCATCTGATAATTCAGATGATGCTAACTTTGAAGTTAGACATGAAGGTCCAGAGGACAAAGCCACTAAGGAGGAAGAATCAAGGAGTTTTGATCTGGTCGATGACTCTGATGATGAACAGCTCGATGTGTACAGTGCCTATGCCCCTCGCTTCTATATTAGTGAAGCCAAGGAGAGATACAATGGCTTGCATAACCGAGCACTGATTGAAGAGAGAAGAGTTGACTTCGGGCTGTTTGAGAAGAAAAATTTGAACAAATTTCTGAGTAGGAAGGGGCTCACCTCCACTGTGACCATGGCAGTGCCATATCTGCGGGAGGCTGTTCTGGAATTTTATGCCAACATGCTTCCCTCAGTTTCTAATCAGTTGTCTAAGCGATATGGTAAGGTCTTTGTGCGTGAAAAAATCTATTCTTTCACTCCCTCTGTGATAAACAGGTTCTTCGGTATTACGGATAATGATGAAGGTGCCTCGGTTGACGACTTTGATGAGGTAGCCATGTTTTTGACTGGTGGACAAATGTCTAAGTGGCCGAAGAGGTTTCTGAGCTCCCACCTCACTTCTCTCTACTCCGTGCTTCACAAAGTGGCGGTGTGCAACTGGGTCCCGACGACCAATACAACTACTGTCATGCGGACACAATGAAAGGCGTTGTTCCATATTGGGAATGGGGTGCGGTTTAACTTTGGCCAAACCGTGTTTGACTGCGTGACGAAGTTTGCCGACACCACTGCTACGAAAGTTGATCTGCCCTTTCCCTCTCTCATCTATTCAATTCTTGCCGATCAGGGTCTTCAAAAATACAATGATGAGCATTTTAGCGGGGGAGCCTGCTTGTTTAGACTAAGCCACAAGCACTTTGACGGCACGCATCGTGTTATAGACCTTCCGCTGGAATTCTCGGATGATGAAGATGTGAACTCCGCCATAGCTTCTCCTGATGTTGGTCTCGGTGTTACTAACACAGGGACTCACACTTGTTCCTCCATCCCTGTTCCTATGTCTGTTTTGCAGGTTCAGTTGCGCTTGATTGATCAGCAGATTGATGGAGCCAGGTCTCACTTAGCTGGTCTGCAAAGGACGCGTGATTTCTTCTCCAAATTACTCCTTTTGCGATCTGGACAAAAAGGGGGAAAGACTGTTCCTGGAGGAGCTATTGGAGGGGCTGACAAGGGAGAGGCTGTGTCTGGAGAGGCTGCTGCTACTGCCACGGTGGTGGACAAAGGAAAGCAGAAGGTGGATGCTGCTCATGAGGATGAGGATGAAGATGACGCCATGTTGATCCCTCGCCGGTTGTTTTGCATGTAATTATTGTGTTTTTCTCGTATTTTTAATTAGGTTTTTATTGTGGTTTTAACAGTTTTTATGTCGGTTATTTAGGTTTTTTAAGTTGTTTTTCTAATCTTGTTGATTTTATTATTTCTTGCTAATTTTATAATTTTAATGGGTTACTTGGTTCAATTACCTTGAGGTTTGGCATAATTCTTGGGTTTTTATGTTTAAAATTCCTAATTTTAAAGGTGGAGAAAGTGAGGGCCAAAATACAAGCCAAGACGAGCCAGGACGTGCCAACTCAAGCCAAAAACTAGCTCCAAAACGCCAAAACAGTCTGGAATGGTTGTCAAGGCGAGCCAGGACAAGCCAGGACTTGTCAAACGCACCTTGGCGCGAGTTGGCCCGAGCCAAGGCGCGCCTGTGTGCAGCTGCCGAGTCCCGCCCGCAGGCTTGCCGCATCCTGCCGAGACCGCGCACAGCCAACGCGCGCCAGCGCTTGAAGCCTGCCGAAGCCTGCCCAGTCCCGCCCGCATACCCGTGCGCAGCCAGCGCGTGCCAGCCCTCACCAAGCGTCGCCTGCACTCGCCCACAAGCCCCCGCCAAGGCCTGCCGACCAGCGCCCAGCGCCAGCGCCCACCTGCGCCCAGGCTCGGCCATGGTCGAGCCATATCAAGCCAAAATGTGCCAAAAAGCTAGCCAAGGGTCTAGGAAGGTGCCTCCGGGTCAAACTTGGTCAAACCCGGGAATTTCAAGCCTTTTTGGCTAATTTGGCCCATTTAAACCCAATTAAATTAGTATAAATAGACTACAACTCTCATTTTTGTAAAGACACCTCTCACCTCCTCCCAACCCAAGCTTGGGTTTGGGACTTAATTTCTCTCTCTAGATTTAATTTTTAAGCTTTGCCTTGGGTTTGTAAGCTCAAGAAGGATTCAAGTACTCCCTTGGATCTTTAATTCCTTGCAATTTCAATCAAGTTTTTGGATTCTCCATTTAATTTTAGTAAGTTTTCTTTTAGTTTCATGCTTTGTTCTTCATTTGTTTTATGCTTTTTGCCTTAGGTATTAGAAGTTGTGCTTGATCTTGTGAATTGGCTATGAATCCTAGTTGAGTGAGACATCTAGATCATAGATCAAGTCCTTGATTTGTTTAATTTCAAGTAATTTCATATGTTCCATGCATTTTTCTTCATTTCATGCTTTTAGCCTTAGCACCTTGAATTCACGATGAAACATATGAATTGGCTATGGAATCTAGATGAGCGACACATCTAGGTCATAGATCGACTCTTGGATCGTCTTGATTTTGAGTTTTTCACATGCTTTATTTGTAATTTTATTTTTATGCTTTGTTTCATGCTTAATCCTAGATCTAGGCTTTGTTTCTTGTTATTTTTCTTAAAGTTTCAAACTTTCATGTCAACTTGCAATGCTCTTTCTATCCATGCTTTCAATTTTTGGTAATTTGCATTATTTGAGTTTTTATGCATAGTTGTACCTTGTGCTTGCATGCTTGTACTTGGTGAAACAATGCATTTCCTTGCTTATTTCCTTTATTGCTTTGCATTTTCTATTTGAGGCATCCGACGAGGCATCCTACCAACTTGCACTTTTATTTTATATGGAATTCGTCAAGGACAAGGTCGAACGGGTTTATATTGAGAATTGGATTAATGAGGACGTGGTTGGCCCGATTGTCGATATAGAGGGGTGTTGTGAGGATATGCCCCTTGTTCTTCTTGATGAGCCCGTTGTTCCTCTATTTGACTTCGTTTTGTGTGGAGATGATTCTCAATGTGTCGTTGAGGGCAACGACGACCCCAAATTACAAGAGATCACGACCCTATATGAAAAATCATCCCCATACTACATGTCGTTACTCTTCACAAACAACTCGCTAATACCAAAACAGCTCGCTCACTTCTCAAAATCACAACACAGCTCGCTCATCTTTTAGGAGGAACACCCTCTCCGTCGCTTACCACAAATAACCTCATAAATCAAATAATATTACGTATGGACATTTTGGTCCGCATCACATACTGTAGTAAAAAATTATGTTAGTGCAGTCATAAATAATGATTTTAATTTGTTTTGCTGTCGTACAGGCGAGAGTCGGGTGGAGAACTGATGCGACTGCGAGTGTTTTGTTATTTTGTATCAGGTAGTAGGTTATGTTGTTCAAGATAATTACAAATTTTATTGTGTGTTTCGAGTAGTCAATGTTCGACAGTAATTCCGTATTTGAGATTGCATTCTGCGTTTTGCAAATTGCATACTTGAGATTGCATTCTGCTTTTTACAAATTTCATACTATTTTATAGGAGTAAGGATGAAATATTATATAGGAATAGTATAGAATAATTACAAACTTTGTTTTGTATTTTAAAGAAGTATACAACGCAATATTTTATATTTATAGGAGTAGTATGAAATATTCTATAGGAATAGTATAGAATAATTACAAACTTTGTTTTGTATTTTAAAGAAGTATACAACGCAATATTTCTAGATATTCTATATGAGTAGGTTGGAATATTTTAGAAAATGTTTCTTGACAGAAGCCGATTCTAGTATGCAATAAATGAAATTGTGTCCATTATGGAATATTTCTGATTTTTTCCAATTTTATCTAAAAGTGAAGTATTTCGTATACACGTAGGCTTACTTGTAGACAGGTAATTGAAGTTTAAGAGCGCGAATTTTAAAATTTTATAAGAAATGCATTTGAGTAATTCAATTATGAAGTATGGTATATGTCAGTAATTCCCTAATTGGGATTTCATACTGCATTTTGAAAATCTCGTACTATTTTAATAATATTTTTGTATTCCATACTTCACACGTTTGTTAATTTTTTTTTCAAAGATATTTTGTAAATAGTGTGGGAGTTTGTATTTTTCCACACAAATCGTCCAATATGGTATATATATGATTGTATTATTTTTATGATAAGGACAATCTGGTCACTCTAATCTAAGTTTTATGATTATATGGTCAATAATTAATTTAAATAGGAAGAACAAAAGTCAATGTATTATATGGCAAATATTGATGATTAAAATGTAGTAAATGGTAATTTCCCCATAAAGAAACAATGTAGTTCTATTTTTTTCAGCAAAATAATACTTATATTTTGTCATCAGTGCTGCTAGTATTGTCCCAATTTTAATACTAATAATAATTTTTTTTTAAACCTTTTCATATGCAATATGTAGTTTAAATAGTATATATAATGCAAATAGTATCCTCATGTAGGCCAACATATCCTGTTTAAAAAATAAATATAATAATCTAAATAAAATTGATTAACCAGTCACTTCAAGAAAACCAAATAAATTATTGGGGGACACTACTAACCATCTGCAGTTGGTAATGTATATTCCCATTCGCAGTGAGGAGACTGTATCACATGATGAAAACAAAATCGAATTAATTAATTTTCTGGCATTCATATTATATTCAATAAATACGAAATCGGAGAAACCTGATTGCGGCCTGGAAACGATTTGATTGAAGAGCAAATGCCCAATACCAACTCTGAATCAATTTTGCAATGTGACCGAGGACCGAGGAAGGAGACACGATAAGGAGAGATTGATAGATATAATTTGGGGGAATTAATTTCGAAATACCATTTTGACTTGGGGCAGGAAATGATTGTTGGCGGATTATTTGGTACGGAGACTGGCGATGGCGAATGACAGTGGCCGGCAGCAGCGAATAATAATAGCAGGTGACGGCAAATGACAATTGCCGGCAGAGATTTTTTTTTTTGTGAGAGAGAGATGGGGTGGGAGATGAATAGTACTCCCTCCGTCCCAAAATGATAGTCCTTCGGTTGAATGAGTAGTAGTTTATATAGTTAAGTCATTAATTTAGTTGGTATTTTCCAATTATTCTCTTCTTGAATATTAATTAAGGGTATGTGTGGAAATGAAAAATTAATGATATGTTAAATATAATAACTGGACTATCTTTTTGGGACGGACGAAAATGGAATACTGGACTATCTTTGTGGGACGGAGGGAGTAATATTTTCTCTTGTTTTTGTTATTATTATTTGTATTATTAATGTGGGGCAGGTGGAATGGGTGGAATGGCTCACAGATTAGTAGGTGGGTTTTTGGGTCAGTATGAATTAGTGAGTAAAAAGTAGTCTTATGGAACGATACTAGTGTTTGTCAAATAATTATGGTATTACCATAATCTATATGTGTATTTTAGTTTAGTATTAACAATTATTAATTACTACTAGTTTTAATACCTGCAATTACGCGGGTATACTAGAAAATGGCATAAAAACATAAAACTTATCAAAATAATTATTAAGTTTAAAAAGTAAATTATTAATACAATCAAAAAATATATTTGATAAAAATATAAGATGTGTAAAAAATCAAATTTCTCTATGTTACTTCAAATATATCTTTAAGGTTCTAAAATAAAAAACCAACCATGCATACTAATAATAGGCAATTTATTAGGTGTACTTGGTTGCACCTTGCTAGTTGCTCCTGTATTACGTGATGATATATGACAATTATATATGATGATATATGACAGTTATACGTGATGATATGTGATATTTATACGTGTTGATATGTGACAAAAATTTAGAGTTTAGGGTTTACTTTTCCATTTTATGGTTTATTTTTATATTTTAGGTTTTAGTTTTCCATTTGTAGGGTTTAATATTTCATTTTAAAGTTTATTTTTTATTTAATTTTTCATTTTAGAGTCCCAACAAAAATCTATAATTCTACCGGTTATATGTGATGATATGTGTCAGTTATATGTGATGATATATGATAGAAATTTAGGATTTAGAGTTTAATATTTAATTTCAGGATTTAGTTTTTCATTTTAGGTATTAATTTCTATTTTTAGGGTTTAATTTTTTGTTTTAGGTTTATTTTTTTAATTTTAGGATTTTAAATTTGAGATTTAGAGTTTTAATTATTTGTGATGATATGTATCAGTTATATGTGTGAGATGTACCAATTATATGTGATGATATATGTCAGTTATATACGATGATAAATTAAATTACAGGATACACCTTGCAAGGTGCACCTGGATCCATAGTATACTATCTCCTAATAATATACACACATGAAAATTGAACTTGTGAATCATAAATTTCATTATATTAACAACTTTCGCCCATTTACTGTTGATAGTACATTGCAACATAATAAATTAAAATAAAAGTATTTTATACAATCCACCTAAAATACTCACATAATAAATACTTCAAATATATGATTTTAGAAATCAAACCACTAGTATATCAATTTAATCAATTTATTATGTTGTACTACTCATCATGTTAGATCATTGTAAGCTATTTAAAATGGTCTGACAACCTTTTCATCGTCTTCTTCATTCTCCCATCACCTTCGTTATTGTTACCAATCTTTATATCTCCTCAAAAACCTATTTAATAAAAATGAATCAACTAAATTTTGATTGAAAGTAAATTATTAATTACAGAAACCACATTCATGTTAACTAATTAGATATAAATATTTTAACTCATTTTGTGAAGCGATATAAAATGACAAAAAATAATTAGATAAAAAATATTTATTTATTTATTAGATACAAATATAATATTTATTCAATAAACATTGTATCATACACAAATATTAAATATTATAAATATTTATTTAACTACGATAACTTATTATACCTATATGTAATGTCGTCATCCTTGATACATTTTTAAATACGTAAGAGAGAATTACTTTGATTTTTATTTATAGGCATAATATTTTGAATTGCTATATTAGAAAATTTCAATATACGCCATGAAATTTATTGTTTTACTCGTGCAAAACACGGGGTATTTATATATTTTTTAAATATCATAAAATGATAAAACTTAATAACAACTAATTATGAGTTACACACTACCTCTTTATGACATCTAAAACATAAGAAATTATTGTTGAATGTAACATATTCTTCATAATAAAATTTTCAAAAATAATAATTTCCAAAATAAGCATTACATGATTAGATATGCTCAAATATCATATTGTTGGATATAACAATTTTTTTAATCGAAATTCTTCAATTACTAATATTTTAATACAATAGTTTATTTTCTTCTATCAGGAGTGATTTTTTAATAGAAGTATAATTTGATGATTTATTTATTTCCCTCAAAAAATTATAGACTTTGTTTTAAATAATAAAATTAAAAAATTAACAGTAATTTGTATTTTAGTTTTCTATGCAAATATGCCTTTTGTTTTACATACAAATCTTAAACCAAATGTAAAAATGACTTTTTAAGATCAACTTTAAATGATTCGAGTAAATGTTTGAAATCATGATGATTAATGTGACTTTGGTTATTTTGAATACTCACTATTTAGAGTTGAGACTTTGACTTACAGTAATTAGATTATAAAAAAATATTAAAATCTTATTTATATTGAGGCTTTAGAGGGGTTTCACGATCAAGAGAGAAAGAAAATTATTTGTTCAAATTGAGAAATAAACAATTGATCTGATTTAAATATTAAAAAATAAACAATAAATAAGTTAGATTGCAAAAATTGCTAGATAATAGTAGAAAATATTAAATAAATCAAAAATACCATAAAAATTTTATTTTTTTTAAAGCACATACGCATATTTAAGCAAGTTCCCACGTATCAATTAACATTTAGTAAAAATAGACTACAAATAAAGAGTTAAGTTTTTTTTCTTTAAAAATATATATTTTAATGTATGAATTATTAGTCATCAAATCAAATAAATCACAACTAAAAAATAGTTTCATATTTTACATAATACATCATATTTACAAAGTTACCATTATTATTTCATCGTAAATTGTCACTTGAAAGAAACACATTGTAGCTGACAAATAGCCAATTTGAACAAACAAAATTTGTTTTAATTACAAAAAATTATAAAAACAATGGTGTTACTTCTAGAAAATATTGACGCCCAAAAGATAAGCAATTTCAACAAAGAACTCACTCAAAATCATAAATATAAAATTAACTCCATAATATCATTAATATTCAATTTCTCAGGAACCTTAAATCTTATACAACAAATCAGATTAATACACTTCCTTGTAAAATCATATCAATATAAAACTAATATTCAAATTCTTCGAACCTTATAATCTATATAATAGGCCGCAAATTAGATTAACACATTTCTTAATGAAATTATATATAATAGATCGTAAATCAGATTAACACATATAATAAAGCAACAAAAATATTTTCCCGACCAAACATTTGTTGCGATTTTCTCGGGCTTTTAATATATATATATAGATTGCTGATAAAAAGAAATACTTAGAAGTATTATAATTCTAGGAGTCAAAAGTAAATCATTGGATAAAAAAAATATATATTTTTGATAATTGTACAATGACTCAAAAAGAATACGATAATATTAAAATAACGCAGATTCATTGGATAAAAACAAACTAATCGAATAAACATAATATGACGGTTTCTTTGTGATTTTACTTCCTTTTTATGCCAACCAGTTTCCTTGTCATGTAAAGGTGATAAATTCTGTTTCATGAATAAATAAAATTTTATACAATTAAATTCGATAAATTAATTTATTTGTTACCAGCCTAATATTTAAGAGAGTATATGGGGACATAACTGTATAATGTTATTCAATTTTTGTGAATACAAAAATAACCATGATAATTGATATTATTTTTTAAGATGTTGGCTTAGTAGATTCTGTCACAAGAAGAATATATTATTTGAATTGATTACATCTATATATGCACAAACTTTATGTATATAAAGATTGTGTATATTAAAATATATTTTTTCAATATAAATACTATGTAATAACAACAAAACTGTAAGAAAGATCGAGGGGGAAATAACAATATTCATGTAAACCGGAAAGATGATATTTGCCAAAGCAGCAGCTAGAGTATCCTCACACTTGCAGAACGCAAATCACTGATTTAATGGAAAACACTGATTGGATTTAATGGAACATTCATGAAGATAAAATATTTAATAGATCCGAAAATGAATATGATTGCTTTAATAACTAAATCACTTGATCTATTTAAAGATAAATAAATCAAATCAGATCTGATTGCAAAATAGATCCATTTTTGGGTTCGAAAGCAATCTATTTTACCAGAGTAACATATCCCCAGATCGGAAGAAGACAACCGGATTTTAACATATCCCCAGATGTGATTTTAATATATTCGAAAGCTATCTTAAAAAAAGATGTGAATCTGTATTGAAAATATATACGATAACAGATCGGGAAATAATAGATCTATATAGAAAGAAAAAAGAGAAATAAAGATTTGAAAAGGAGAGAGAGAGAGAGAACAGATCGTCAAAATTATGGATATGAGAAAAGGAATTACGAATCCAAGAAAACAATCAAAATAATATTCATTACCAGAGATTTTTTTTTATGATCTATCAACATAGATCCACTTCAAGTTCACCTTTTTTTCTAATCTTTTTGCATACAACGAATAAAAATCTTCGAATAACTGGAGATATGTAGATCTGTGGAAGGGGATTATGAATCTCGGAAGTGAAATGAAAATTGGAGAATCGTGTGTTCTCAGAAAATTGTAAAATTGTAAAATTGGAGAATAGGCAGAAAATTGGAGAAGTGGCGGAGAGGTTCTAAGGAAGAAACCAAAAGATTATACGATGACAAAATAATGAAAAAAAAGTACTATTTTATACCCTTGACAAATTTACATAAAAGGAAGGGTTTTTAGAAAAATGATGTGAGGCTGCCACATCAGATTTCCAATATACAATAAAATGACATATGTCATTTGAATCATTATGAGGTTGACACCTAAGCAAGGTGTTAACAGAATTAACAAATAGGGTTGATTTCATCAATACCAATGTTCAACAACAGTCAGTTTTATGTCGCAAGGCAAAGGATTGAGAATTTTTTACTGCGACGAAAATGATATTATTATCAATAAGACAATTAATGTAATCAAGTTTCTCATAATTCAAATCGTACAAAAATTCTTATTTGTATAAATAATTCACTTTCTATAAAAATTTTGATAAATTTTTTATTCTTATAAATAACTCACTTTCTATATTTTTATTATTTTTAATATATGTCCGCGACGCTATTTCTCAAACTAATTCTCCAAATTTGCAAGTGGATGTGTCAATAAGAACATCTCCAATGTTAGTCTTTTGACGGTAAATAATTCTTAACACATGTGATAGGATTATGGCTTACGGTAGTTTAATCCTATTGTTTAAATTATTTAATGTTAAGTATATTGGCCTGTCTAGGACTCTAGTATTAGTTAGGATGTTAGTAGACATAGGAGTCCTTATCTCTTAAATATCTTAAGAGATAATTATCAAGACCTTGTTATGTGGAACAAGGACTCCTTCAAGGAAGTGGTACTATAAGTGCTTGGAGTTTTCATTTGGAAAGATCACGAAGACGAGTAAGAGAAAAACAGAAACACCAAGATATCTTTTCTGCTTCATTTTATGTTTATTCTTCGAAATTCAACTTGTTCGAACGAGAAGAACTTTTAGGAGCAGTTTATTTTTTCATTCTTTTTGTAATATTACTAGAATCCTTTTTGTGGGTTTCTAAACATTTCTAGTAATATAATTTATAGCCTACGGTCGCGCTCTGTGAGTTACCTTAACTCACAGACAAATATTATTATTGGCTTAATTTTATTATTCTGCACATATGTTGGTAAAAATGTTCCGGCATTATTACTAACATCAAACATTCAAACTAGTTATTGAAGCCTTCAAATCTTTCAACATGTCAATCAATTAATATAATATTTATCCACATATGAATGTTAAAGGAATAAATCTTGGTTTAAAAAATTATCTTCAATGCATAAATTCGATAACTATTTTGTGTATGTGGCATTTGTTTTTAAAATAATAAAATAAAAAATATATAAATAATACATATAAATTTGACCAAACAAGATAAATTTATACAATCTAGAGTCCACACCGATGGAGTGAAATATCAGTTTCTAGTTTTTTGCTACTTCATTTTGTTTAACATCTTTTAAGAAATCAAATAGTACGATTCGAAGTATTGAAATTATTTTTTTCCGTACAGTACAACATCGTATATGACACTAGGCATTAAAAATGAATTATTTGGATTGCTCTGAACTTTACGTAATGACTGAATTTTTACTAAAATAACAGCAAGAATCAGAGACGCTCTTATCTAATAGATAAAAGAATGTGACGTAAAAACTTTTCCATGAACCAACCAATTTATAGCTTGTATATGCGGTTGGAAGCACAAATAACTTAAATACAAGAAAATAAATTATCTATACCTTTATATTATAGGAGACTTGCAAGAGTTTGGGCATTGACATATGTCATGACCCAATTGGATTTTTTTTTTCTATTTCTTCTTTCTTTCTCAGTTTTTCTGCTTTTAAATTTAGCGGTGCGGTGCAGATTGTATCAACCTGAATTCAATTGGTTGGGTTTGACTTATATCCTTTTCTTTTCTCTTTCTTTTCGGTTAATTGATTTTAAAATTAAAAGAACCAAAAAAGAAAAGTTAGTAGAACGATAAAAATAAAAATAGGTCCAATTACCTTTCCTTTTTCTTTTAAATAAGCTTATATATTAAAAAATATCTTAAAGATCAAATCAACCAGTATAATTATTTTTCAAATTACACTATCGTTATATGTTATACTAATTTATGATAAAAGTTATGATTGATTATTGTTTAACTAAAAAACCTAAATTTTAAAAAATTTAATCAATTAGTGTAATTTTTTCCCATTAAACTACATTTTAAATTATGATATTTTAATTCTCAATATATTAAAAAATAATAATTATATTATTTAAAAAATGTATTTTTTCTTTCATTGTAATTTACTTTTTTTCTCTCTCCACAAACAATTAAACCCCGTCATCAAGAATTTTTCGTTATAAAACGATACTCATTTATCTTTCTTTTCATATTTTAAATTCTTATTTTAGATTCTTATCTTTAGGTGGCAGTCATAAAAATTACCATTCAATTTTTATTTATACGAAGGTTCTTAATTTTTTTCTAGTATTTTTTATTTTTAACTTATAATATATTTTCAAGTAAAAGAATAAGACTCAAATCTTAAGATGAATTATTAATAATAAATTATAAATAATAATTATTTCATAACACCTAATCTAATAACTTCGAAATGTTTATAATATGAATGACTATTATTAATAAATGTAAATTACGTACATGAAAATTATATTGTACAAAAAACAATTATTTAAAGACACATAATTGAATATATTCAATCTACCTATACAATATAGGAAAGTTTAGAGAGTTAAAGGAGAATAGTAATTTTTTTTCTTTTATGTCCACTAGATAGAACATACAATTGCTATATCGCGGACCATGTTCAGCGAATTTGACCACATGAATACATTAAATTAAAAATTTAGATATATTATATATAAAATAAGTATACATCAATATATAGATTATTGCATAATATCAAGTCGCATATATTTCAATATGTTAAAAGAAGAACAAAGTGTATGTATTTTGTATTTGTATATTGAGGTAAATTGGCACCCTAACCATTAGTCGGACTCCTAAAAATTAATTTTAAAATTTAATAAAATACCAAAAAAAAAATTAGGAGACCTACAAAAAATAAGATAAACAAAAAAACCCTAAAGTAGAGAAATTAAACTAAATTAAAAGGCTAAAAAAAACCCAATATTAAAAAGAAATACTTAAACTTTTGGGGAGTTGTCTAACGGTAAGTTGTCAGTTGATTAAATGTTACAATGTGATCTTATTTTTATATCATTTATTTTTTTTCTCCTCTCACTATAAATAAATAAAACTTAACATCTAAATTTTTTATTATGAGAATGAATCAATAATGTAGCATAATTAACAAAAAAAACTAGGAATAATTATCGATAATAATAAAAAAACTCTTTTATATATTTTTCTTTTTTTTTTAATATTTTATAAATTAATTTATATTAATCTGAAAATTATTAAAAATAAATTTGTCCCGAATCGAAGTGCCGGTCGAAAACTATGTGGGTGCGTTTGTAAAACACGATAGGATAGGACTGGGTGGGATATCCCACCCGGTCAGGTGTTTGAAAACGGAGAGCGGAGCCCGGGACTTCAGTCCTGGCCCGGTCACAGTCCAGTGGATGATAGATTAATCCATCCCACCTGGACCCCTCGGATTGGGTAATCCCATTTCCGCTCGTATGATGAAGTTCCCTTTGTGCCCCTGAAATGCCGTGTTCTTTGTCCATCCTGCCCTTGGTAGGTCAATGAATTACGCCTTCACCACAATAAAGACTCCTCCACGCCCAAAAACCCTAGAAATCAGCCGCTGTTTTGGATTTGGAGTCAGGCGTTTGCGATATCAAGCCGATTTTCAGAGATTCTTGCCAGCGAACTCTAGGACGCCCAGAAGTCATTACCCCGTGGATAAAAATCTCAGATCGCAAACAGAGGTTTGCCCAATTTTTGGTGTTCATCTTTTTAAAATTTATAATATTTGTTCTGTTGTAACAATAATACTATGCATGTGTTCGTTAAACTCCACATATGAATTGCGAATTATCCCTCTCTCGGAGTTTTCAAATATAGCCGCGTAGGCTGTATAAATCAATGGCTATTAAAAAATGAATTCTGCCGGTTATTTTCATTGCAATTGTTGCTGCAGTTGCCAAAATATGCAGATGACATCAGATTCATGTGTTTGTGCACCATTCTGTCTCCTGGGTTGAGTGTGTACTTATATTGAAAAGTGATGTTTCCATACTCTTTGTTGTCTGTTTACATTATTATTATTTTACATTATGTACAAAGGTTGGATATCATTTGTTATTAATGGTCAGATTTTTCAGCCTATCCACCTATGAAGTTCGTTATGATATTTTATTCTGCCGTAATTGCGTGTTAGATCTCAGTTACTCACTTGTGTTTGGGCTGTCTATCAAATTGAAGATGATGATTACATGGTCGTGGTACCTGAATGATTCAACAATTTATGTACGTGATTGATTCAATAATACGTGATGTGTGTAAATTCAATATACGTTTGAGTCTGGAAATGTGACCGATAGGTAGAACTTAATATTATGAAAGCAGTATGACTAAAATCTATAAACCATAAATTCCTGCTATGTTACATACCCAGCCATTCATTACTCCACTCACATAATCAAACATTGTTAAGATTACGAAAGGGTATTTCTGTTTCAATTCTGTGTTTTATTCAAGCTGGGAGCGTGAGTAATACATAATTCTGGATTTCTCATGTTTTTCCCAATCAACACTTTTATATAAATAGGACTGTACAGGCCATGGAGCTTAGTGAGGATGACATTGAGTTGGCTTTGATCATCGAAAGCACTTTAAAACTTCTAAAGACATTTTTTATGCTCGTTTTTTTGTATAAAAGGTTTTACGTCAAAAGAAAGCACCGTAAGCGTAATAGATCCCTTGAAATCGTACGCGAACCACTCATTGAAAGGCTACACTTCAGATTACACACTTACGCAGACTAGTAGACATAAGTGACACGACCTGTGTCGAACAACTTCGAATGGATAGAGATGCATTCGGGAGGTTGTGTTATCTATTAGAGAATGTTGGGGGTTTATCGCCCTCTCGTGATATTCTAGTTAGCGAACAAGTTGCGTTATTTCTGTCCGTGTTAGCCCATCACCAAAAGAATTGGGTTGTCAAACATGCCTTCATTCGGTCCGGACAGACGATTAGCAAGCACTTTCATCTTGTCTTGGATGCGGTTTTAAAGCTGCATCCTCTACTAGCTGTCATCCCCAAAGAGATTGATGAAAGCTGCACCGATATAAACTGGAAATGGTTTAAGGTACAGCCCAACATCACCCAATAATTGTAGTGAAACCCTAGAAACCTTAAATCAGTATACTTTTTCTAATATTGGCTTTCATTAATTATTCGCTCTGACTGAATGCGTAGGGTTGTCTAGGTGCTTTGGACGGAACATATGTTCAAGTTCATGTGCCTTTTAGGGAAAAGGCTCGTTACCGAAATCGCAAAGGCAATGTGTCTGTCAATGTCCTAGGTGTTTGTGACCCCAGTTTGAATTACATATTTATTCTCACCGGCTGGGAGGGGTCAGCTGCAGACAGCCGGGTGTTACGAGACGCAATCACTAGGACAAATGGTTTGAAAGTACCCAATGGTAAATAAACCAATTTCCACCTTCTACTATATATCGTATGTCATTACCTTTATTCAAAAGATTTCTAAACATAAATTTTGAGATGCATTTGAATCTTAACCAGTCTTCAAATAATTCCAGGGCGATATTATCTGTGTGATTGTGGTTATACGAATGGTCCAGGGTTTCTTGCACCTTATAGAGGTGTTAGGTATCACTTAAGTGAGTGGGGTAGTGGTGCTGAAGGCCCTCAGAATTACAAGGAACTATACAATTTACGTCATTCAAAGGCTCGTAATGCTATTGAACGCTCTTTCGGAATACTTAAGAAGAGATGGGCTATCATTCGGAGTCCCGCCTTTTATGACATTGCTACTCAAAATCGAATGATTATGGATTGTTGTTTACTCCATAAATTCATCCGTACAAATATGGCGGTAGATCCAATTGAGGCTCTGCTCGATGCCTCATCACCCGGTGTTGTAGATGCAGATGCGACTCCGGACGACTTTGTAGATCAAGTGCAGCCGTCTGACGAGTGGATAAACTGGTGAGATACTGATAGGCGAGAAATTGTGCTTTATTTAATGTTTTAATTCATATATTTTTATGTGCTTAATATTCTTATATATATTTATTTCTCGCATATTTATTATTATGAGTAGTCGAGCACCAATTATATATTTCTTCTCTATTTTGCAATATTTGGTGCTATAATAAGGGAATGAGGTTTTACAAGAAAGTTTAGAGACAAGGATTGACGAATCGACGAGAAAAAAATCAAGAATCAGGATGCTGCATCGATGACGCGTCGATGGCGAGGATGGTTGGCGTCAGTCGACGCGATGTGGCGGTGTGACGCGAAAGGCTGGCTTGCGTCAGTCGACGTAAGGTCGACGATCATGCTCTGAAGCATCGCTGGGAAGGGCGTCAGTCGATGCCCATGCAGGACAACGCAGGCAGGTGATGCGCGTCGATGCCGAGGGCTGGTTCGCGTTAGTCGACGCTGACTCGACAGAATTATTTTAGGAAGAATCTTGGGCGGCAAGAAATAGGATTTCTATATAAACTCGACCCAAACTCGTCAAAAACAGACTTTGACACAACCCTAGGGTTCCAAGGCTTGAAGAGGGGAATCCCAAATCACCCAATAAACAAGAGCTTGAAGATCCAAGACCAACAATTCAAGATCTAAGCTTTCTTATCTCTTCCATATCTTAGAATAATGTTTTATTTCTTTATTTTCCTGTTATTCTATGAACTCCATGAGTGAGTAGATTGTTTTATCTAGTCCTAGGGATGTGGAAACCCTCGTAATATTATTGTTTTAATTAATTGATGCGTATTTCTTTCGTTCTTCATATGAGATTGCTTGTGTTATCTTGTTTACATATCATGATTGCTTAATTCATGACATTATTGCTTGATTCTTGATTTGGATTGGCCACCTAGATTAGGAATTTGGTTATCAATTGCTAGAAAGAGAACTGCTTCCCGTGTAATTGTCGTAGTTTTGATTTCAATGAAGCAACTAATGGTCTCGTATCATTAGGGTAACACAACATAGGTTGAATAAACCGAGCTTATGTGTTTATTGCTTAGATTAACCTATTTGCCTGGTTTTTAATACTGTTGTTGGGTTGAATCTAGAGAGCTTATTCTAGGTTATTCAATAATTAGAGTTAATTAAAGAGCTTATTTTAATTAAATACACAGTAAGGGTAAATTCGAGTATCAGAGCTTATTGTTACTTAGGGTTTTTTGTTTCATATGATGAGTGGATTTTATATTGCAATTGGTTAAATGAACTGAACGAGGATGGAAACTGAACTAGGACTGGAAAGTTATTTTATTATTATTTCTTATTTATCTTCTTAATTATTTCGTTTATTTATTTTTAATTGTTTTCTTGTTTATTTAGTTATTTAATTTTCGTTAGTTAGTTTATTATCTCTACCCCCCATTTTATTATTTTATTTAAATACGAATAATCACAAATTAATCCACACTCCTCGTGGGATCGACCCTTGCTTGCCACTGCTACTTGTTAGTAGAGGAAAGTCGAGAAACTTTATAAATATTATTTTTGACGCTTCAACGACGAGCGGTCAAATTTTGGCGCCGTTGCCGGGGAGTGACGCGTTTAAATTATGATTTGACGTATTTTAATATTTTTTATTTTTTATTTTATTATTTTCGTTTTCTTAAAAAAAAATCCATTAATTTTCTTTTTAGATTCTATGACTATGGCAGGAGCGAGAGAACGCACGTTGAAGGAGCTAGCAAATCCGGATCTTCCGCAACAACAACTTTGCATCACGTTTCCAACCTTGAAGGATGCTAAATTCGAATTGAGATCCGGATTAATCTATCATTTGTCGGCGTTCCATGGATTGGATGGCGAAGACCCGTACAAGCATTTGAAGGAATTTCATGTTATATGCACGAGCATGAAGCCCGTCGGAGTAACTGGCGAACAAATTAAATTACGGGCGTTTCCATTTTCATTGAAGGGTCTAGCCAAAGATTGGCTTTATTACTTACCTCCTGGATCCATCACCACGTGGATGGAGTTAAAGAGGGCATTTTTGCAGAGATATTTTCCCGCTTCACGAGTGGCGAGCTTGCTTAAGGATATTTGTGCAGCGAGGCAGTTACCCGGGGAGACATTGCATGAGTATTGGGAGCGTTTCAAGAGACTCGTCGCTAGTTGCCCTCAGCATCAAATGGGCGAGGCGTTATTAATATAATACTTTTATGAAGGTCTCTGTCTCATTGATAGAAACATGATAGGCGCTGCAAGCGGAGGCTCACTCATGGATAGGACACCGACGGCAGCAAGGGAATTGATCTCGAACATGGCGGCTAATTCTCAGCAATTCGGCTACCGTGATAATTCATCAAGATTGTGCCATACATTCAATCATGTCACCGATGATTGCCCAACGCTATGAGCCATTCGTGAAATGAACACCTATGGAGTGAGGCCTAGAATATGGCATGAGGGGAACTACAATCCTTACGAGCCAAGGTTGGGGGACCCTCCGAATTTTAAAAGGGGACAAAATCTTTTGAGACAATAAGATGACCATCCCCAAGCACAAGAACCATCCCCAGCCCTCATAGAGATGATGGAGGCCATGATGACGAACACCAAGAGGCTCGAAGCTCAATTGAGTCAAATGGCGGATCACATAAGCCAATTGGACAACCGATTGTCTTCTCAACTTGAGGAACGCATGGAGAATGTGAATGCCATCATGCTGCAAGATGTGGGAAAAATCGATGATGCGGAGGACCCGACATTTGAATTGGAGGATGAATACGAGCTGGAGGAAGAAGAAACGAGGCGGACACGTGTCGATCATAATCTGCCAGCGTTTACAAATGATGTTCGTTATTCTATCGTTTCTCCTAGTAAGGTCAACGCCGAACCAAAGCCAGTGCCACCATGGACCGTGTGTCAAGTGATGAAGGATGAAGAAGAGACTTGCATGCAAGATGATGTTTTTGAGAAGGAGGAGACCAATGTTCTTCCGTATGTGGTGATAGACGAGACCATCTTAGCAAAATTCTATGAGAAGCCACCACAAAGTCGGAAAGATCCAGTTAAGCATCCAACGTCGAAACAGATGCGAAGTATGGAGGATGAAGTCATTGGAACTCCATGTACTTTGAGACCTCCTCCAAAACCACCATGGAATTGAGGGTTACCACGTCGAGCCGACGACGTTAAGAAAAGGCGTTTGTTGGGAGGCAACCCAATGTTTACATTATTTTTTATTTTTATTTTGCAGTTGAAAGGAAGGAAAGCTTGGTTGATAAGTTTGGATGATTGGGCTATTTTATGAAGGACCCCATTGCGATTGTCCAGCACCGAGACCCCCCTCGATGTTTACCCCGGTGATTTCTTTTCCCTTACTCTTCCCTTACGATTTATTGTTTGCTTGTTCTTGCTTTATGCTTGAGGACAAGCTAAAGTTTAAGTTTGGGGGAGTGGGTTATGGAGATTAATATTGTGCTGAAAATTGCTAAATTTTGAAATTTTTGCAATTAAATTCCGGGAATTGAAAAGAAAAAGGTTAAAAGTACTTACTTGAATTGCTTTGATGAATTATGTTTCGGTTAAATTTTTAGTCATCATTTGATTTAGAGGTCAAGGGTACGCATGTTAGTGCTTTTGTGATTCATTTGTGGGGCGTAAATTCTAGATTATTACATTATTGATGTGTATTTGTGGTTGCCGTACTCAATATGAGTTGTGTGGGGCCTTGAAGTTGGCGGTCATGTGAAAATATCTCGTTAGTCGAAACAGAAGTCCAATAAATTTCAGTTGGGGTATACCGACATGGCGTTAGTCGAAAATTGAAAAATCAAAAAAGAATTGAGGTGCCGAAACAGCTGCCTATCCGTGTACCAAGTGCAATTCACTTACAAAGTCTAAGGGCGAAAATCAAACGAAGATGCTAGTAGCTCAACAAATTCATGCACGTATTCAAGTGGCGCACCATACAATCAAAATCTCAAAATTCTAATGACGTGGAGGTGAACTAAACAAATCAAATACCAAATCAAGACGATCCTCCTATCCAGCGCCGAATCATTATCAAGTCAAGTCAAGAACGGTAGTGCGGAGCTGCGGGCCTCAATTAAAAAAAATAAATAAATGGGAGGACGAGATATTTGATCGTAACTAATAGTGGAAAGAGTCAAACCATTGAGTAGCGAGGGGGAACCATGGTACATTGATGTAACGTACATGAAAAAGAATTGCCTAACTGCTGGGATCATTTGAGTCAATACATGAAACGCTTGCGATTTCTAGAAACATAATGGTGTCTAGAGTCCGGATGAGTTCATGTGATCAATTCSAGTGACTTACTTATCTTATATTTATTTTGTGCTTTAATTCTATATGTTGCTTGAGGACAAGKAAGGTTTAAGTTTGGGGGAATTTGATAGGCGAGAAATTGTGCTTTATTTAATGGTTTAATTCATATATTTTTATGTGCTTAATATTCTTATATATATTTATTTCTCGCATATTTATTATTATGAGTAGTCGAGCACCAATTGTGTGTTTACCCAACAACAGCATTAAGAACCAGGCAAATAGGTTAATCTAAGCAATAAATACATAAGCTCGGTTTATTCAACCTATGTTGTGTTACCCCTAATGATACGAGACCATTAGTTGCTTCAGAGAAATCGAAACTACGACAATTACACGGGAAGCAGTCCTCTTTCTAGCAATTGATAACCAAGTCCCTAATCTTAGGTGGCCAATCCAAATCAAGAATCAAGAAATCATGTCATGAATTTAGCAATCATGATATGTAAACAAGATAACACAAGCAATCTCATATGAAGAACGAAACAAATACGCATAAACTAATTAAAACATAATATCACGAGGGTTTCCACATCCCTAGGACTAGATAAAACAATCTACTCACTCATGGAGTTCATAGAATAATAGGAAAATAAAGAAACAAAACATAAATCTAAGATAGAAAGGGATAAGAGAGCTTAGATCTTGAATCTTGAGTCTTCAATCTTCAAGCTCTTGATGGATGGTTGAATTGGGCTCCTTTTGTTGCCTTGGAACCCTAGGATTAATGTGCAAGACGTTTTTTGATGTTTAAGGGAGGGTATTTATAGGTTTAGGAAGTCTTGGGCAATAAGAAAACCCTTAAAACGCATTTACCCAACAACAGCATTAAGAACCAGGCAAATAGGTTAATCTAAGCAATAAAATACATAAGCTCGGTTTATTCAACCTATGTTGTGTTACCCCTAATGATACGAGACCATTAGTTGCTTCAGAGAAATCGAAACTACGACAATTACACGGGAAGCAGTCCTCTTTCTAGCAATTGATAACCAAGTCCCTAATCTTAGGTGGCCAATCCAAATCAAGAATCAAGAAATCATGTCATGAATTTAGCAATCATGATATGTAAACAAGATAACACAAGCAATCTCATATGAAGAACGAAAGAAATACGCATAAATTAATTAAAACATAATATCACGAGGGTTTCCACATCCCTAGGACTAGATAAAACAATCTACTCACTCATGGAGTTCATAGAATAATAGGAAAATAAAGAAACAAAACATAAATCTAAGATAGAAAGGGATAAGAGAGCTTAGATCTTGAATCTTGAGTCTTCAATCTTCAAGCTCTTGATGGATGGTTGAATTGGGCTCCTTTTGTTGCCTTGGAACCCTAGGATTAATGTGCAAGACGTTTTTTGATGTTTAAGGGAGGGTATTTATAGGTTTAGGAAGTCTTGGGCAATAAGAAAACCCTTAAAACGCATTT
>BMAC01000164.1:342897-378289 GCA_014905375.1 Phtheirospermum japonicum
TCTTCCCTTATAATTTATTATGAATTTGCTTGTTCTTGCTTTGTGTTCACTTGAGGACAAGCTAAAGTTTAAGTTTGGGGGAGTGGGTTATTGAGTATTATTGAGGATAATAGTGCTAAAGAAAATTGATAAATTTTTGAAATTTTTGTGATAAATTCCGGGAATTGAAAAAAAAAGGTTAAAAAGTACTTGCTTGAATTGATTTGATGAATTATGTTTCGGTTAAATTCTTTAGTCATCATTTGATTTAGGAATCAATGGTACGCATGTTAGTACTTTTGTGATTCATTTGTGGGGCGTCAATTCTAGATTATTGCGTTGTTGATGTGTATTTGTGGTTGCCGTACTCAATATGAGTTGTGTGGGGCCTTGAAGTTGGCGGTTGTGTGAAAATATCTCGTTAGTCGAAACAGAAGTCAAATAAAGTCCGGTTGGGGTATACCGGCATGGAGTTAGTCGAAAATTGAAAAATCAAAAAAAGAATTGAGGTGCCGAAACAGCTGCCTATCCGTGTACCAAGTGCAATTCGCTTACAAAGTCTAAGGGCGAAAATCAAACGAAGATGCTAGTAGCTCAACAAATTCATGCACATATTCAAGTGGCGCAATACAATCAAAATCTCAAAACATGGCGGGAGGTGAAACTCAACAAATCAAATACCAAATCAAGACGATCCTCCTATCCAGCGCCGAATCATTATCAAGTCAAGTCAAGAACGGTAGTGCGGAGCTGCGGGCCTCAATTAAAAAATAAAAATAAATAAATAAATGGGGAGGACGAGATATTTGATCGTAACCAACAATGGATAGAGTCAAACCATTGAGTAGCGAGGGGGCACCATGGTACATTGATGTAACGTACATGAAAAAGGAATTGCCTAACTGCTGGGATCATTTGAGTCAATACATGAAACGCTTGCGATTTCTAGAAACATAATGGTGTCTAGAGTCCGGATGAGTTCATGTGATCAATTTGAGTGATTTACTTATCTTATATTTATTTTGTGCTTTAATTCTATATGTTGCTTGAGGACAAGCAAGGTTTAAGTTTGGGGGAATTTGATAGGCGAGAAATTGTGCTTTATTTAATGGTTTAATTCATATATTTTTATGTGCTTAATATTCTTATATATATTTATTTCTCGCATATTTATTATTATGAGTAGTCGAGCACCAATTGTGTGTTTTTAATCTATTTTGCAGTAATTAGGTGCTAAATTGGTGAGTTGAAGATTTAAGGATGATGAATAAGAGTTGCACGAGGAAACGAGAGGACAAAACGAGTGAATTGGCAAAGAAAGGACGATTCTGGGCTATCTAGATGGGTTATCGCTGGGACCAACCGTTATAGAAAGCAGGGAACAACTAACATCACTGCCAGTCAAGAACCGTTATAGTATCCTGCCGACCAGTCCCGCCGACCAGACTGCCGAGCACGGCCGACCAAGCCTGGCCGAGTGCTGCCTGCGTCGCTCGCCCAGTCCGCCCGCGTCGACAATCTAGATCGGCTGACTCCAGAACCGTTATAGAAAGTCCTGGCCGATGCACTTGCCCGCGAACTCTCTGTCGCGTCGATCCGAAACGCGTCAGTCGACGCTCGGTCGACGCGACTGCCCAGAAAATGCGTTTTTAAGGGTTTCTTATTGCCCAAGACTTCCTAAACCTATAAATACCTCCCTTAAACATCAAAAACGTCTTGCACATTAATCCTAGGGTTCCAAGGCACAAAAGGAGCCCCAATTCAACCATCCATCAAGAGCTTGAAGATTGAAGACTCAAGATTCAAGATCTAAGCTCTCTTATCCCTTTCTATCTTAGATTTATGTTTTATTTCTTTATTTTCCTATTATTCTATGAACTCCATGAGTGAGTAGATTGTTTTATTCTAGTCCTAGGGATGTGGAAACCCTCGTGATATTATGTTTTAATTAATTTATGCGTATTTCTTTCGTTCTTCATATGAGATTGCTTGTGTTATCTTGTTTACATATCATGATTGCTAAATTCATGACATGATTGCTTGATTCTTGATTTGGATTGGCCACCTAGATTAGGGATTTGGTTATCAATTGCTAGAAAGAGAACTGCTTCCCGTGTAATTGTCGTAGTTTCGATTTCTCTGAAGCAACTAATGGTCTCGTATCATTAGGGGTAACACAACATAGGTTGAATAAACCGAGCTTATGTATTTATTGCTTAGATTAACCTATTTGCCTGGTTTTTAATGCTGTTGTTGGGTTGAATCTAGAGAGCTTATTCTAGGTTATTCAATAATTAGAGTTAATTAAAGAGCTTATTTTAATTAAATACACAGTAAGGGTAAATTCGAGTAGCAGAGCTTATTGTTACTTAGGGTTTTTAGTTTCATATGATGAGTYYATTTTATATTGCAATTGGTTAAATGAATTGAACGAGGGTGGAAACTGAACTAGGACTGGAAAGCTATTTTATTATTATTTCTTATTTATTTTCTTAATTGTTTTGTTTATTTGTTTTTAATTGTTTTCTTGTTTATTTAGTTATTTAATTTTTGTTAGTTAGTTTATTATCTCTACCCCCGTTTTGTTATTTTATTTAAATACGAATAATCACAAATTAATCTACACTCCTCGTGGGATCGACCCTTGCTTGCCACTGCTACTAGTTAGTCGAGGAAAGTCGAGGAACTTTATAAATATTATTTTTGACGCTTCAACGACGAGCGGTCAGATACACTTGCGGAAGCCATGTATGAGGAGTGGGTGAATGTATCTTAGATCGAGATTTTGGCGGATGGAACACAGGCTATTATGTAGTACTCATATTTCTTATTTGAATATGTTTAGGGGAATGCTACGTAGTTTGACGGTTGATCATCTTATGACTCTTGCAAACACTTAGACATGATTATGTGATATTGGGTATAAGGTGTAAACTTAGTCGGTTAAAACCCATACGTTATTGGTTTGTTTCATTTTCATATTGTTTCCATTTTAAATGACCAAATTATTTTTGATCTCATGTCTTCGTGTGTACGTAATGCTTCTGTCACACTGTTAATCTGTTAACATTGCACATTGGTTGAGTGAGGACAAATTCGATGGAAAATATCACCGTCCACGACCTAGTAGTGCAGGAATGGAGTCATCGGCGAGCTATGCAAAACCTTCATCGGGTCGTTCGAGTCGAAGGACGTGGTCCGTGGAAGAGGAGCTCATTCTGATTCAGGGATTGAAAGACCTGGTCGTTCGTGGGTGGAAAGCAGACAATGGTTTCAAGGCGGGTTACGCTTTCATCCTCGAGAAACATATGGGCCAACATTTCCCGGGTACTGATATCAAAGCGGAGCCCCATATAACCTCGAAGATGCACGTGTGGAAAAAAACATACGGGTCATTAAGCCTCATGCAAAGTCATTCTGGGTTTGGATGGAATGACTCGAGTAACACGATCACGGTCGATAGCGAGGACATATGGGCTGAACATGTCAAGGTTCGGAAACGAACAGTCTAAATTTCCAAAAAATCTTTTTCCTAAATGTTATAGTTGAGATAATCTTGGCGTTTTGCAGTTTGATCCCAACTGCAAGTCCATGAGGTATAAGACGTGGCCGTACTTCAAAGACTGGATTGAGATATTCGGGAAGGACAGGGCCACAGGAGAGAATGCACGAGGACTTGCAGATACGACGACCGAGCCATGTACTGAACAACCACCTAAAGAGGGATTACGTGCGCCACATGTGAGCTTGGGTGAGGACATCCCTGTCGTGGAGGCTGAGGATAATTCTGGCATACAGGCTGAAGGTAGCTCCGCGCCCGCGAGGAAGATTCCGAAAAAGCAGAAATTTGTTGATGCATTGGAGGAGCGCTTCGTGGATCTGATGGAGACATTCTGTGCCAAAACCGAGGGACATCTCGGCGAGCTGGCTCGGCGCATTGGTTTTCAGCACGATGCGAAAGAACAACGTAAGGCCGTGTTTGATGTCCTGAATGAAATGCCGTTCCTTACCATAGAAGATAAATTAGCTGTTTCGAAGCTTTTCTGTAAGAACAACGAGGATCTCGACCTCTTTTTCAGCCTTGGCGATGAGTACAAGGCGGTGATGGTGAAGATGATGCTGGAGGGTCACCTTTGAGTCAGTTAACTCAAGTTCGTAATGTAGTCGAATGATTATTAGGAATAATTCCTAACAAACTTGTTAACTCTTCGACTTCGTATGTAAATTAATGGTTATTTTGAGGTTATGGTCCGACTGTACGTATGTTCCCTTTTTGTGCGACCCGGGAGAAGTAATCGGGTTTGCAAGTTCATGTTTTGGTGGATTGTGTTCGTGTAGGTCAAAATAATCTAATTACGTATGGGTCTAATCAGATGACTTGAACATTGGAAAAAAAAAACAAATTCAGTTTTTAAATTTTTGAATCATTATGACATTGTAGGCCCACAAATGTTCTACTAAAGATGTCTTCACTCCGGATTATTCTCATTTTTTTATACAGGTGATATAAAGACCAAGACTTTGACATTCCATTTAATATCACCCTTCCATTTATAGTTGTGGTGTTCTGGACATTTATGCAATATATACGAGTATTCAATGAGGGAAAGTTTTAGGTTGAATGCATTTATTTATATCATTAACGCATCATATTGGAGAGAATTGAGTAAAGGGAATGCTTCAACTGCCAACCACCACCAACATCATTTATGTGCATGACTCATTACATATGTGCATACCCAAATCACTTCATTTCATATTTTGTGCGTGCAGAGTTGGTCACATTATTAAAAGTTATGGTAGGTAGTGGAAATCCTTAAAGATTTACGTTGGTTATATTTGCACTTCATATCGTGTTTTGTCATTTTTGTGAATAGGACGGCAAGATGGTGTTGACCAGGAATGAGCGTGTGCGTGGCATGTGGCGTGGACCATTGTGGGGCAAGGAAGAGGAATCGGCTTGCTACGAACTCTTCTTCAAAATTTCTATGCGGGTTGGTCGTGTGCATGACCCCGACGTGTTTAATAGCATATGGCCGTTGCTCGCAATGGAGCTGTCCGAGAAGATGAATAAAGATTACACCGTAGAGGTCGTCCGTTCGAAGATTCACTTGCTTAGAACACATTTCAATGCATTTGAAACTTTTAGTAGACACACCGGTGTGAGATTTGATTTGAGGTCCGGACACGTGGTCGTGAATGATACATATTTCACGCACAACGGGCAGGTAATATGCAAATTCGATTTACTATTCAACTCAACCCCCTATTCACATTGAAGAAATATTTTTTTAACTGGATCGTTTTTTGCTTGGTGTGCACCGAAGGAAAGCGATATCGACCGATGCTTTCGGATTGACGGATTCCCTTTATACCGAAAGTGCAACGAGGTTTTTATCCGGAAGTGCGCAGCGGAGATTGACTTCGGAGATGATCCTAACCACGGACCTGGCTCAACCATCGCGAACCCCTTACCGGTCGATGACTCGGAAGAATCCATACCTGACCCCTATTGGGACACCGAGAGCGATGGCTGCGGCTGTGAAATACTCGACCCGTTCTCGTATGATGTGAGCTTGGCGGGTGGACTGGGCCTCCTTCCATCTTCCGACTCATCGGACGATGACGGTGATGATGGCCATGACCGCTCCATTATAACCGACTAATCTCGTCCATCCCTTGAATGTCGAACTGTTGCTTGGCTTGGGTTTAAATGTTTAGGCTTCTTCTGATGCTTTATTTCGTTCGGTGTTTGGGTCTGTTGGCTGACAATAATACTTTGGTTACTGGTTTGTGGTTGTGTGGTGTTTTTCTATTTCTTGTTTGTCTTGCGCGCTTGCTTTGTTTTTCATGCCATATTAAAATTATTTGTTTTTCGATGATTTTGATGTATAATATGGTTCGGAAAAATTGTACTGTGTTCTTTGGTTTACTCATTAAGTTATTTATAGGTAGTACATCTTGGTTCGACCATTAGTGCAAATACTCGTAGACTTAAGCCACATAATAACTAAGATAACGATACATATCACAACAACATAAAATTTCAAGTAAAGAAAGGCCGGAATGCTCAATCACAGAAGTACAAAATAATAATAAGAATAGTAATATCCGATAATAGAAAAAGACTAGGCATTGTTCGATCCTCTACATGATGTCGACTTCGCGTCACGGAGGTTACGTTTGAGTCTGGTAGGTGTACGGGTAACTGAAACCCGGGAGCTAGTGTTACACTCGGACTCAGCTAGCGCTTGGTTCACCAAAGGATCAGAAACTCGCTTGCTTCCTTCCGAACTTGAGCTACCAGATTCGTCCAATACGACCACCTCAACCGTCCGGCTTCCGTAAGCTCGATGTCCAGATGTTGGTGTTGTGAGGACATCATACATCCCCCGAAACAGAACTTGAGGTTTATCCCAATCCGGATCTCCGTATAGAACATACGCCTGAGCGAGATCTTCTTTCTGTTTGAAAATATCAAAACACATTTTTCGATCCGGGTAATATTAAATTCGACCTTTCATTTACATGTAACCGTATAAGCATACGATTTAAAGGGGGGGGGGGGGGGGGGGATCAATACGTAGATGGGGTGTATATTACCTCAATCAGCTCAACCCATACGTGTGCAGGAGCACTCATCATATTATAGTACGCATCTCGACGAACTCCATGTTTTCTAAGTATCCACCGGAACACCCGAAAACGATTACGAAGTAGGTTAAGCTTGTCGTTGCATTCGTCGTAGGTGAAGGCTTGACCCAGCTGTTGGTTGAGCTTATCGGTTGCGTATCGAATAACATTTGTGGAGTTTTCAGCCGGCCTGAATATTCCAGCCGCCCTTGCCTTGATAAGCCCATCGATAAAAGTTTTATCGACGATGCTTGTCCAGCGAGACGTGTACATAAAACATTCTTGTTTTTTGGGCAAGGGATTTGGTTGGTTTGAACTTTCGCTTTTCATTAGCCCATATGTGTTCATGATGCAGGGATGTTTGTCGGATACGTATGTCTCAGAACAATATTGTCCATATAAATAAGCCTATACAAGATGGGGATGAGATACAATAATAATGTAGGGTAAATCCAATATAAATCATTTCCTGTATGAAACATCTATTACTTATCAGGGAATATGTCCCTTTCAACATGATGGGCTTTGTTGCTTTTCCTTTTTTAGGGAATATTTTCTTTTTTGGTCATGGGAATATATTCTTCTTTGGTCACACCATAGAATAGTAGACTCATTCAGACAACATCTGGGCTCCACATAACTCATAATTATGCAACTTATGCATTACAATTAAAAAAGTGCATGCAAAATTACGCAATCTAACATGGTATCCTCAAATATTGAACAAAAGAACCCATTTCGTTGGTGACACCTTAATCTTAATAAGAACATAACGTCTTAACTAGTAATCGAGAATTCATTACACAAGATCGCTCCCATATCATTACCCACATCAACGATTTTTTTTCCATTCAACGCTTCAAAAAAATCAACAGCAAAACAAAACAGAGAACCCAAGCGAACTGTCCTGAAAGTTGGTTTTGACATGCCTGTTTCTTATACGCTGTCGATTCCGCCCGAACGCTTCTCAGCTCGTTGCACAACTGGTCGATCATAGATCTCAGCTGCTCGTCGGAGCTTGGATCTACCCAAATGAAATATTTACACTTCTTTTCCTGCAACACAAAGGGATTCAAATGCATAAAGGTTGTTTCGGTAAGCAAAACCCAATAAGGTATTCGACAACATATTAATTTACCAATTGAACACCGGAAAGAACATTTATAGTTACGTACCCCTCTAACAGGGCAACTCAAGAATCGCCGATCGGGATTCTTTGATGTCCGCGATGTCAACACTCTAACGGGGAGTTCACAATAGCACTCAGTGGGGAGATCCCTTTGACAAGTCGTGCAGTTCAACGTAACGTTCCGCGGCCAAGTGGATGACGAACCATAAGAGTTGCTCATTTGGCCACACAATATCCCACTCAAATCAATGCCCGGACAACAAGATCCACAGTACAAACCTATACTGGCCGATCGAAAAAAATTAATGGGAGTGCAACAGCTGCTGAAAATCGATAGTGCGATTTTGTGTGGATATACTTTTACAATATCGGTCAAGCAATGCAAAAACAACCCCACCCTAATTACAAAAATCTAGTGCAGTACTCGTAAACTAACATACCTGAAAATTCGAGTCCCAATTCGGGTGCTTCAGATTCTAAATGGTGCACCGTACCTCGCCCAAAATCAATTAACGGAAGAGAACCGTCGGGACTAGTGCCTATTTCGTCTTCGGTTCGGAGCAGATAGAACAGGCTCATGAAGCGAGTTCCCGGGCGCTCCTGACTCCGGATGGGCTACCGTCCGGCCGAAATAAGATTATCAAGAACCCAAGCCGCCTCCTTCGATCTTCTAATTTGCAGTATTTCGAATCAGATCTCCGGTGGGTTGATGCCTTTTTGGAAACTGTGAAACTGGTTTGAATGTACTTTGAAGGTTGGTTAGGTATACACACTATGTGAAAGGGTATTTTCGTATTTTCACAAGTTATCCAGATATGTAATCGAAAACAAACGATAGATTGTTCAAGGATCATTAAAACAGGATAGACGCTATCAGGTTTTATAAAAACGAGTATAATAAAATTTGAACAGTACAATCACGTGGAATGGAATACAATAATCTTATCTTATCATGTTTTACAAACGCGCCCTGTATATACTACACTCCGCCAAACAAAGACAAAAGAACGCATTTGTTAATTGATGAATGTCAAAATACTAATTAAAGCTGTCTTTATGTTTCCGACAAGATTAAAGGCTTTGGTAATCCGGGCCTACGTTCCACTTGAATTTCTTTCCTTTCTTTTTTTTTCTTTTTTCTTTTTTTTTGTTGTCGTGTGTGTGAAAGGTAGTTCCTACTTATCATTTTTTTCCCACATATATAAAACGTGAAAATTGCCACTATATTATATACTTCCATTATACACGAGGAAGCTGTTATGCTACAGGTCAAAGATTCTCCACTTGTATGTATGGATTGCGCTATCCAACTCACATTAATCCCAACTGACAGCTCACTCGTTTTTCTTCACTCTTTAAATTTCGTGTGTTTTTTTTTCAATCAAGTCTCATCGTTGGCATATAACAATAATGGAAATAGCAATTCGACAATTCAATCAAACTAGCAGGTAATTCGCGGAATATGTTTGGATAATTGGAGTTTGAGATTGGATAATATGGACCTGATCTAACAATTTTATTTGAATTTGTGTTAATAAAAGGGCAACAAGCTTCCTTGGCGGGCTACTGTTCCTCCCCTCCCTAATTAATTAACGGGTAATTATTACCTCAAACAACGATGTTTTTTAAAATTTATCATATAAATTATTATTTATGATAACATGCATAATTTGCGGTTTGTCACCAAACCAAAATTATTGTCGTTTTATGTCAAAAATCGGATGACGTGGCACAACCCAATTAGTCTAGTTTAGAGGACAAACTGCAAATCGCGCATAATTCGTATGACGATTTGTTATAAATAATAACTTGTACTGTACACCGCGAAAATGATCTTAGTTTGGGTGAAAAAGTTTTTTTCCATTAATTAATGTACCATACTTTCAAATGATATGTGTAGCTAATAAAGATTTGAGCCGGCGTACTTTTAATCCAAGTCTAAGAACTTCTCATAATCTAAAAGCACGCTGAAATCGAAGTTTTGGTGAGCCTCTCTCTGTTTTCATCTGGTAATAGTTTATTTATTGTTAATTTAATACAAAAAAAAAAAAACAATTTTTTTTTTTTTGAATGGGTTAGTGATCTGATAATTTTAATTGTGCATGTTCTCATTAACAATTATGGTGTTTTATATAGCACCATTAGTGTCAAGAGAAATAAGCAACAGGACAATGTTTCAGTATTTTCAAGTTTGATATCACAGTAGAGCATATATATAATAACTACTAATTTTATTTATAAGTGATTATTGCAAAATAAGTTTTAAAAGACATACACAGTAGTGTTACAGAAACAATTTTTGCCCCAATATTCTTATAAGATTCTTTGTCATTGTGTACTAGCTAGATGGATTTTGAATGTGAATACAATTATATATGAATTCACACATACATAATTAACACAGTATGAACACGGTCCTCCAATTGTATGAACAAGGAAGTGGGACAAAATTAACGCGGTCTATTTACTGGGTTTTCCCTAATTTCTAGTGCATTATTCATTATTTTCAGATTGGATTCTCGATCAATTGAATTTTCTAAAATACTTCCAACACCAGGATACTATTAACAGATAATTGAGATTTATTGTGTACAATAGTGCGGGTGTAGATACAGTTGATAAATTGTGAATAATAAATAGAGGCGTAGCTACCCAAGTTTACTTAACCCCTACAGGCTACACCATACATATTTATTCACTATCCTAATATAATTTTATTTTAATTGTTTTAAATGGGCCAACAAAATTTGGATTGTACCTTGGGCTAGATGAGCACACACTACAAACAACAGTGTTTTGTTGTGGGAAAAAACATTAGTAATAAGTAAAAATTTCGTGATAATCCTTTTAGCGAGGGCAAAATCGAGAGATATCTCCCCTCGAAAAAAATTTCTCGATTAAATTTTCTGAGGCGAATTTCGTCCTTGAAAGTTTCTTCAAGGGCATTACCGAGGCGGGATTTCTTCAATAATTTACGGGGACCAAAATTTGTCTACCCTCGAAAAAATTGGGGGCTATTTACCCTCGGTAAAACTGAGGGCATGTCCCCTCGAAAACACCGAATGGGAGTTTCCCCTCAAAAAATATTAAAAATAATATTTTCAAAAAAAGGAAAAAATCGAGGGGATTTCGCCCTCGATATTTTCGAGGGGAAACACCCTTGGTCTTTTCCGAGGGGAATTATCCCCTCGGGTTTTCCCTTTTTTATTATTTTTAACTATTATTTTTAATCCCTACTTTTTTTATAAAAATACCACAAAAAATTAAAAAAAAATTATTAATAAATAGACAAATAAATAAACTAATTATTATATAAATATGTGAAAATTTATAATTATTAAACTTGTTCAACAAAAGTCTTTAGTAAAAGAGTTCATAAAAATATTCGATAGTCCTATGATGAGGGAGGCTGCGGCGGGTACTAATGTAATCGAGCTAACAGCTCGGCCATCTGCGCCGGAAATTGCTGTTGCTCCTGGCGCTGCTGCTCACGTAGTAGCTCGGACTTATTGTATCGCTGCTACATTGCCTGCTGAGCTCGTCTCGTGGCCTCTAACTCCTCCCTCTACTCCTGGAGCTCCCTCACGTGAGTCCTATTCTGTTGGGAGGAGGAAGAACAGCTGGCTCGGAAACCTTTCGTAGCAGCCACCAGCTTCTCAAACAAGCCGGTGCCGTAATATCGGCCCTTACTCAACCTGACGACGTCGAGATAAACAAGGTTAGGGTCAACCTCATTATCCAGATCCTGTGAAGACGCACATGTCTCATCCAGACGTCGCTCGTACTCCTCCTGAAATACAATTCGTTAGTAAATTCTACATTAAAATCAAAGAACAAGTTAAATAAGAAAGGGATAATCTACCCAAAGGGATAACTTTCCATTGGCACGTGGAATTTCCAAATCTCATGCAATTTTAATTTTAAAGTTTCCAACGAGTAAAGTTTTGATACGTTCAATTGCATTAAACGACCATTGAGGGATGACTGTAGGTAGTGGGTTCATTGTTTATAGGATTCTTCATCTATGGTGATAGAAAATAGTTGGCCTTTCTTACGGGGTCTAGTGTAGGGGACAACAACGCAGAGCTGACAAAAGCAGCTCAAAATTTCTGCCTTTGAGGAATATTCATTGCTACGGATGCCGGAGGAGCCAGTTGCTGCATAGTAATGGGAGAGACGCGCGGTGAGGCCCAAATGGGTAGGTGGTCCTGTTAAATTGGGCTAGACAGGCAATGTTCGTAATTGGAAGTCAGATTAGAGAGATCGTATGAGAGACTTAATGTTGTGGCAGTTGGTGGTGTAACATTTGTGGGGTTAGGGTTGGCATCCTGCCGAAAACGCCAGTAGGCGGTGGAAACGGCTAACCAAGAGCCGCCAGCAGAGCACCAAATGGGATGATTGAGGTAATCGCCGATTTCGGCAAGACCTGAATCAAACTTTCCATACCTACTTTTAAAAATAATTTTGTCAAGTTTAAAAGTTCGCTCGCAAGAGTACGAGGTCACTTGTAGGTTGGTAAGTTGACTCAAGTCGAATCTCTCGAGGAAGACTAATCGGAGGTAGTTTTTGCGTTTGATTCATGAACGAGAAAATAACAAAGAAAAGCTAATCAAAATCTAGACGTTGATTTAAATGATGAACACTAAAAGCAAAAACTTTGAAAAGACTTAAGAAAACGGGGGTCTAGATCTCTAGAATCGTCTCCACAACCGATATGCATTTCATCGAAAACTTAGCCTACGAGCTAGGGTTGTCAATCCCAACTTGTAGATTAAACACCCAACAATCCCAATTGATGATTCTAAATAATTCTAGGCACTAGATCCGTAAGTTCTAGCCAACAATGATCAACAAATTCAATATCATAAATCCAAAATAGGCAAGAACACGATTAACCATGAAAAGCTTGAAGGAAGCAACAGTGGAGCTTTGAATATCGATAATGATTATCATTTTAATTTCTAAGAGTTGAACACTTAAGATTACGAGAAATTATAATAAAACTAACTAAAAGTACAAGAGCATCATAATCTCATCAAGAAAATGTAAGCAACTCATAAAGAAATTCGAATTATAAAAGCGAGAAAATTTAAAACTTACTAATTAAAGGAGAAGAATAACATCGTTCGAATGAAGAATTAGACTAATGGAAACTAAACTACGTCTAAAAGTCAAGCGGTGCTTAACAATTTATAATCTACTAAAAACTAGAAAGCTGGAAATTAATGAAGAAAATGGAAAAATTAAAGAACAAGATGAAGTACCACCTTGGGCTTGTCAGACCCTCGAAGTTCAAGCGCCCCCTTTTCTCTCGCCTGCGTTCCCTCCTTTATAGGATATGGTGGTATCATTTTCTCTCACCAAATCCTTCTTCAAAAAAATTATCTTGTTTCTATTTCCTTTATTATTCCAAAAATTCTAATAATAACTATTCTCTTCTAATCCATCAAAAGAAAGGTCTTTTCCCCTTACCCAAGTCTCCCCCATGCTGCTAATATATTTGTGTCCTTTTCAAAGGCGCGTTGGAGCTGGGCTTGCTTGTTTTCTGGGCCTATGGTTCTAAATTCCCAAATTTGTACTGGCACTAGGTTACCAAGTGTGGACAACATTCTCAGTTTAAGCGGTAATACATCAAATCGAGACCCAAGTTCGTTAAACTCTACTCGTAGGCCCACACTCGTCCATCTCAAGACCAAAATACTTCAAAATTCCCTAAAATAAACATAAAATCCAATATTACGATCAAAACATGGTAAAATAAGTTGGAGATACATAAATGTAAAAATATGCTCAATCTATCAAACCTATACCAAGATTAATAACAAATCCAACTAAAATACTACCCAAATATATATAAAAATCAAGACAAACGCATACGAATCAACTACTCCACGCTTTATTGGTTTGCTAGTCCTTGAACAAACGATAATTCCAAAGAATAACAAGTATAAAAATTAGCCCAAGCAAAGAGTCATGTCGTTTTACATAGATAATTTTGAAAATATAGATAATTGCAACACAAACTCAAACGTTAGACCCTTATTATTGTCGCTCCAAAAAAAAATCATCATGCATCCTCAAAAAGGGTAATATATATGTGTTAGCTCAAAAGCACTCAAGTATTCTTTTTTAATGGAGACGTGTGTACGCTCAAATCATCAAAATACATGCACAATAAACAAGCATTGAAAATCAAAAACTTCTCCATCGCATAATAAGTGTGTAACTAACAAAGAATCAAAAAAGGTCTTTAACGAGTTGTAATGTAGGCTCTTTTGATGGGTATGGAATATATAAGTCATGTGGACAACTCACAATCTAACGTGATTAATAACTCACCAAACTATTCTAATCACGAAGCAATGTGCCTCACCTCATTCAAACGAAACCTCACTTAACTCTCATAACGTAGCCTTTATACTGAGGCTATTTCTCAACTCGAAACCCAAAACCGACTTATGAACAACCACTTAAACAATTTAGAAGCTCATCATACGCTTCTTCTTTCAAACTCAACTCGTGCCTCTTAAACATTAGGCGTCATAAAGAAATCAACAATACTAAACACAAGTCTTTATAAGCATAGGCAACAACTTAACAAGATTCACCATCCTCTTTATTCATCATTATTTTATTATTTTATTATTATTATTATTTTTGGAGGATGTTGATCCTTAACATTTATTACAACCTTTTCATAAATCCCTAATCATAATTCCAAAACACAAATAACCAACAAAAACAACTAACTCTTACCTCACGCTATTAATGACTTAGAAGTTAACTCATAAACACTCTTGTCTATAGGAAATGGATATTTGGTTATGAGGGACTCATTCAAAATTTATAGTGGCTAATATATCTTGATATGGCCGGAATAAGGGTAATTTCTGTGCCCAATCGTCCTATTCAAAGCTAACTACACACAACGATTTCAAAGAGGTCTCAAAACAGAACCTACTCGAGTATATGCAAAGATGATAAACACTCAGGTTGCTCAAAAGCTTTTGCATGAAGAGATTTTGAATTGACGCTGCTTTTAAGGCTTTGCGAAATCATTTGTGTCCAAGTACTATTTTAAAATATATATAAATAATAATTTTGAAAAACTTATTCACTTATACACGCTCAAAAACAAGAACCTCAAATCACACAGTCAACTAAACCAGACAAACATAATTAAGCGCAGGAATAGCAATTAATCACGTTCAAATGCTAGCTATTACAAGACCACGAGTTCAAATTGCACAAATATAAAATACAAATCACTACTCAACTATCCTCCCCATCCCTAAAAATTCGGTAATTTCCGAATTGCCATAAGCACATATAAAAATTAAATCAAAAGAGAAAAGGAGTAAGAAAAACGTCCCTGAAAACTAAATAGTCGAGCAGCTCCAAATAGAACTGTGCAAACTCCCCATCGTCTCAAATCGCATAATTGAGATAATCTTGATTAAAGGACGTGCATAATCTGAGCAAAAATAAACAAGCAACAAAACAGATGTCAGCAAACGGGTCAAAACTGGGTTGGTGTCGACGGTCGTCGATCGACGGTCGGGGCAGAGCGGTCGTCGACCCAAGGTGTCGATCGACAGGGCATCGATAATAGAAACAGAGAGTTCGTCAACCATTGTCATCGATCGATGATGGATCAACGTCGGCAGCATAATGGCATCGACGCTGGCCGTCGATCGACGGTTGCTTCCCTTCGCCTCATTTTCGCTCAAATGATCAACGCTCTTCAGCAAGAATTCCTCCAACTGTTCTAAAAACAAAGAAAAACAAAGCAAAACATAACTAAACACAAAACCAAAGAAATTTAGAGAGGAAAATATATAAAAATCGCAAAAGGATACGAAAATCTTGGGTTGCCTCCCAAGAAGTTCTTATTTAACGGCGAAAGCTCGAGGACTCATACGATTGATGATATCCAGGATCCGGAAATAGTTGACGGTCATACCACGCCTTAGTGTTCTCCAAGAGTAAGAACGGGCGATGATAATCATCAAGGCGGGCACGATAAACAATTTTCAGGATGAGAGAAGTGAAAACTCTATCTAGCTTCGGAGGCTGAAAATGAGAGTAGTCGATCACCACGAATAGATTGAAAGTTAATCAGAGCGTGGAGCGATGATCATTCACCGGAAGAACTAGAAAATCAGTCGAATAAATAAAACAAGCCTTAACCAATTTAAACTCCTTTGTTTCTTCGATCACCACCTCAACACTTTCAAAAACACGATCTTCCATATCCGGTCTTAAAAGAGGGCGACCGGGCTCCTCCTCAACTATCTCTTCCACCACCTCAAAGTTAAGTTCCAACATTGCATCGTGCGGAATGAAGTGAGGCTCAATAATCTCCCCCTCCTCCAAAACTGGCACCACAACTTCACTACCCTTACAGAGAGCAAGTAAACTCAAATCTCCAACATCCTCCGGAACCTCCAATGGCAGCACCCCTACACTCTTGTCCAAAACTTCATCAAAAAGTACAAGAGGAGCGACCTCAACCAAATCCTCAATAACCTTCTCTTTACACTCCCTTCCTAAACAAGTGTTCCAGCTTGAATAACCAAATTCCAAGGTGGGCTCCACCACATCAAATATCGGTACCTCGTCCTTCTCATTCGACATTTTTATCTTAGAAGCCGCCATTTGACTCATCATCGTCTCCAAATTCTTCATAGTCTTCAAAAGGTCATTTACCTGCACATTCACTTGCGCAATTGCGTCCCGATTACGAAAGGTCTCAACTTCTTGGTTTCGTTGCTACACCAATAATTGATCATCCTCTGTAAACTTCTGCCCGGAATTAGGAAGTTGATCGTGATAATTTTGAATGGCGTTAAGTTCCTCCTGTGGCTTTTCGTCAAGCATCACTGGGCATACATTCGACAAATGCCATTGGTGATCTTTTTCGAAGAAGCCCGACTTGCTAGCTCGGCTTTTAGGGCTGCTATCTCTTTGGCCACTTCCTCGAACCTCTTGCTGTTTTCCTTTTGAGTTACAGAGACTTCATTGACCTTAAGTTTCTGAGGCCGAGAATTGTATTAAATTAAAGGTGGGGTCCATTCAGATGAGTAGAATGTCCCCATGAACCGATCGTACACTTTCTCCCACGTTTTCAAGGAATCAGGCTCTAAATTTCTTAACCATTTTCTTGCCAGATCCTTTAATGTGAAAATGAAGAGTCGCATCTTCACTTGATCCTTCGCAAGGTCGAGAAGAGGGAATATCCAGGTGGTGGCCTCGTACTCTTGGATAAACTTCATTGGATCCTCGCTCGGAAGCCCATGAAAAACTGGGAGTTGCTCGTAGTAGAAATCATCAGGATCGTAATCCCGCATCTTGGAGCTCAATGGGATCGCCGGTCGAACGGCACGACCAGCGTACGGGTTAGACATTATTTTTTCTAATTATTAATTTTTTTATTTTTTTAAAGGAGTCGTTGATCTCAAGCCTCAAGAGATGTAACTTGCATACACAACACCCAACGCATAAGATTTAACGTGCCGACGAAAAATAAAAAAAAAACGAACAAAAATAAAAATAACAAACAGACACTAAATACAAATAAAACAAATAAAAACACGAACAAAGAACACGAAAAGCAAACATAAAAATCACAACCTTCAGTCTTCCCCGGAAACGGCGCCAAAATTTTGAATTGAACTTTCCGTACCTAATTTTAAAAATAAGTTTGTCAAGTATAAAAGTTCGATCGCAAGAGTACGAGGTCACATGTAGGTTGGTAAGTTGACTCGAGTCGAATCTCTCGAGAAAGACTAATCGGAGGTAGTTTTTGAGTTTAATTCATGAACGAGAAAATAAAGAAAAAAAGCTAATCTAAACACTCAAAATCAAGACATTGATTTAAACGACGAACAATGAAATCAAAAGTTTTGAAAAGATTTAAGAAAACGGGTGTCTAGAGCTCTAGAAGTGTCTACACGATCAATTGACATTTCATCAAACACTTAGCCTACGAGTTAGGGCTGTCAATCCCAACTTGTAGATTAAACACCCAACAATCACAATTGATAGTTCTAAACGATTCTAGGCACTAGACCCGTAAGTTCTAGCCAACAGTCATCAACAAATTTAATATCATAAACCCAAAATAGGCAAGAACACGATTAACCATGAAAAGCTTGAAGGAAGCAACAATGGAGTTTTGAACATCAATAATGATTATTATATTAATTTCTAAGAATTGAACACTTAATATTATGAGAGATTGCAGTAAAACTAACTAACAGCACAAGAGCATCATAATCCCATCAAGAAAACGTAAACAACTCATAAAGAAATTCGAATTATAAAAGTGAGAAAATTGAAGACTTACTAATTAACGGAGCCTCGTTCGAACGAAGAATTAAACTAATGAAAACTAAGCTACGTCTAAAAGTCGAGCGATGCTTAAGAATCTATAATCTACTAAAAACTAGAAAGCTGGAAATTAATGAAGAAAATGAAAAAATTGAAGAAGAAGATGAAGAACAACCTTGGGCGTCAGACCCTCACAGTTCAAACGCCCCCTTTTCTCTCGCCTGCGTTCCCTCCTTTATAGGATATGGTGGTATCCTTTTTTCCCACCAAATCCTTCTTCAATAAAGGTATCTTGTTTCTATTTCTTTTTTTATTCCAAAATTTTCAATAATAAAGGAAAGGTCTTCTCCCCTTGACCAAGTCTTCCCCGCTGCTGCTAATATAGTTGTATCCTTTTTAAAGGCGCGTTGGAGCTGAGCTTTCTTGTTTTTCGGGCCTAGGGCTCTAAATCCCGAATTTGTTGGCACTGGGTAACCCAATGTGGACAACATACCCAATGTCAGCGGTAATACATCAAATCGAGACCCAATTTCGTTAAAACTCCACTCGTAGGCCCACAAATCCAATATTACGATCAAAATATGGTAAAATAAGCCGGAGATACATAAATATGAAAATATGCTCAATCTAACCTATACCAAAATTAATAATAAATCCAACTAAAATACTGCTCAAATATATATAAAAATCAAGACAAATGCATACAAATCAAGACCGACACAAAAAGACTCAAGGTCTAGTCTTAACTGAGCGGTGGGAGACTTGACCAAACCCGAGGAAACTTTAGCAAGGCTGATGTAGGTGCGAAGCAATTGATGAATTCTTGAGAGAGGGGAAAACTCCGAGTGATGGCAGATGGGAGCGTGTTGGTGCGTGAGGGAGGTGAGTTGGCCGGACCAAACATGATGGCGGCTGGTGGAAATCTACGAGCGTACACTTAACATTTGCTCAGTGCTCTCCTTTGCTTCAATGCTTGTTCCCATTTTGACGTGTATGTTTATTAATTGTTTGTATTGCTAAGTATACATTACAGCAATTAATACTGCATATTATTGGTATTATAGATTATATATATGACCGAAAAAAAATTTTTAACTCACTCTAAGCTTTAAGAAATAAGTTGAACTTGAATTCTTACGCTCATTAAATCTCAACATGATTGAGTTCGGATTTGTTAAATTTAACGAGTCGAGTTCAAATCTCTATTTTCTAGACTCGGTAAAAATTAAAGTCGAGCCGGTTTAATATTTTGGCCAAGCCAAACTTGTACACTCAAAAATTTAGTTTGATTCAACTCATTTACGACCCATGTACTATTCAATGTAACATTTACAAAACTTGTATTATTCGCACCAACCAAGCACGGCCATCCATTGAATTTGGGTCGCATTATTATTTCCTCATTTATCATTTAAAAAAGAGAAGTCGCTCATTTATCAGAAATCAACATACGACAGATGGACAGTACATGAGCCATCATTTCCATTGGCTTGAGCGATGACACTTTGACATCATTACTCAATTACATTTTTGTCCTCTGAAAGAAATAAAGGGACTTAAAAAAAACATTTAACAAAGGGGAAATTGTTGTCTCGTGGATCACATGCATAATTTATATTTCTATATTAAGATACTAGCTATACAATTGGTTGTCCCGTTCACATCACTTCTCCTTCAGGGCCACCTTTCTGGGTAGCAATCGCATATATTATCGATTTTTTTAAAATAAATATTTAAATGATTATATTTTTATAATTATTCTTAACATTTTTTATTCAATTATTTTTTAAAATAAATTATTTAATCACCGATTATTATTTTACAAATTCTCATAAATTTTATTCTTCACACGATCACATAATTATAACTATCAATCATTATTTTGCTATTTTTAATATTAAATTAAATTCAATCATTACATTTTCATCTAATATCCATTAACAATCTCAACTATTCATTGTTCTTTCAAAAAATAATTACTCATTACTCCCTCTTATTTCTAAATTTTAAAAAATAAAGGTATAAGCAATTGCAGCCTTAGTGACCAATTAAGTCATATCTGCCACACAAAGTAGAGAGAGAGAGAGAGAGAGTCTCCAAACCGTGCAAGTGTTGCATCACCTCATTTTCAAAATCAATTGAGGCAAATCGAAGGTTTGTCCATCAGGAACAAAGTGAAATGTTGTTCAATATCTCGGTTTCTTAAGAAGTTGGACTAGTAGCTCCTCAGACCAGGAGTGATTCTAGGGCAATAGCCTCATCACCTTGCAGTAGGAAAATATTCATTCTTATGAAGTGTTCAAACTGGATTGGAGGAGGAATTCTTTACTCTGATATCTTCTGATATCTTCCAGGGATTCGTCACTAGTTAGGGCTTTTGTGATGCAGCTCTACAAGCAAAGACCAGCGACAAATACTTATGATACGTGTCTCATACCTTGAGATACCTTTTAACCCACTCTACAGATCTCAACTCACCCAACCACATATGTCGTCCCACCCCAATAACACTAACTAGGAAAGAAAATGTGTTCTCATAGTACGAGACCGATCTCATTAGATACCCTACTCGTAGTGGGTTTGTGGAATGAAACTTGTATTTGCACCCTCAAAAATATTTTTATCACCGTTTTAAACCAAAAAAACATTCTCAACAAAAATGTATCCAACGAATGAAATAGAAATTAGAAGATGACATTTGATTCGTTTCCCTTAATTAAAGATGTTGTGACAAGAAATGCGATTTGATACTCCTAAGAGCATGAACAGCACACGAGCTTATGACCATTTGGTCGTTCACTTCCCCCGCCTAGCCCACTCCAATGAACGAGGAAGATGCGCCCTGAAAGAGTCCGCGTGAGGTGTTGGTGGTGGAGCCGTCGTGTGGTTATAAACGGTTGATTATCTCGTTATTAGAGTCTCAACGGTCCAAATTAATCTCACTATTATTTATTTTATTTTTCTATCGAAAAAATTGAAAAGAGAATAAAATAATTTAAAATTAAAAATGGAAGGCCTAGATTTTGCCCATTGGAGTTCAATGGCCGAAACTTTTCGCTTCATTTATTAATTAATTTAACTAAAAAACAAATTCAAAATAATAATAATAATAATAAAGAAAATAATTTTCTAATTTAAATAGAATAAATTATAATTTTGTAAATAGAAGATCAGGAAAAAAAATATGGTTTTTTAAATTAGTTTTATATTAAGTTTCAATTAAGTTTTGATAGTTCAAGTTTTAACTATATGTAATGTTTTGATTATTTAAATTTTGTGTGGTTTTTAATTATTTAAATATTTTTAGCATTTTGAATATTATTATTTTAATTAAAAAATGAATAATATAATAATTTATATAATATCTCATTTATAATTTCTCCACACCATATTGGACACTTCTAATATCACACAACAAGAAAGTTGTCAACATTGACATCACATAGACTCATTTCCTTTCTACAGCTCCCCCTCACCAATGTACATGCTCTAAAGCCTTTAATTAGATCACTACCAAACAGCAGCGGGTTATCGAGGGAGAATTCACCCTTGGTATTATCGAAGAATTTATCGAGAATCTTTACTAACGACGAAAATACCGAGGGATAAATCCCGCAGTACTTGTACTCTCGATGAGTCTCTTGATATATCGGCATCAATGTTTGCCACCACTAGTATTGAAGGAAATGTCGAGATCATTCCGAGAAAAATAATGATGAGTAAATACTTTCCTCGGTAATACAAGATTTAAGTGAAAAAAATAAAAAAAGGGCCTCCAAATATCCTCGGTAATACCGAGGGTTTTCGCAACCCCTCGGTATTTTTGGAAATAAAAATAATAGAAAAAGATATTGTAATAACATTAAATGGATCATATAATCTCATTTTACACATTTAAAAAAAAAATTGAATAAAATTATATTAGCTAAGAGTTCAAGTTACAAAGTTTTTTATCCAAGTAGGAAAATTATTCTTCCAAACAAAAGGAGAAGAGCAAGTACAAGCAAAACGAGCTAAATCATAAGCAACAACATTTAAAGATCTAGGTAAATGATTGACATACCTATCCTTAAAACCTTCCATCAAGCCTCTGACCTCTTTAATCTATATATCGTTAGTGTCAAGATCGTACTTCAGGTCGGTAACTGCTTGTACCGCCTTGAACGAATCGAACGTAACTTCCAAGTTGTAACGAGCAATTGCATGAGCAATGCTTAAACCTTCCATGATCATAATAAGTTCGCCCTCCAACACCAAATGAATGTCATGTAGTTTTTCTACAAAAGCAAGAATCAAGTTCCCATTCGTATCTCTAATGCTCTTGTCCACTCCAAGTAAACCTTTCTTCTCGTTAAAACTTGCATCGACTTACAAGTGCAACATCCCATTATACGTCTGGTTTCCATTATGTGAGCATCTCCTATCGCATTCCTTACCCCCTCCCAATAGAAATCACTTAGTTCTTTTGAAATACAAACAAGTGCGCTTTCACCCCAACTAGTCGTAAAGACCACTGAGCCAAAACTAACAAGTGAAGTAAAAGTTGTTTCTCGAGCCAACTAGTACAAGTTTCCAATGCAAATTGTTCAAATTCCAATTTACTATGGTCCGAACGACCCATGCTATCATGATTCCAAAATCGAGAGTCCCCCGTGGTGTCGTAATAAGTGAGATGCGTAGAATCTTCTTTGCAAATAAAGGTTTAAAGCTTGTTGCACAACGAACTCCAAGTCTTCCAATGAAGCTTGTTGCGTCTGTTCACGGAGCCCCACCAAAACTTAGCGCACTCACTTTTGATTTCATTGCACATCGACACGGGCAATCTCAAACAAGACATGGCATATTAGGGAATCGCTTGAAGCACTTATTTGATTAGAACTTGTTTTCAATCAGCAGAGAAAAGACAATTCCTCCATCCATGAATGCATTCAATTACTTTCTTTTTGATATAGCTAATGTGCAGTATTTTATATTATATGAGTGGAAATAGGTAGTCCCAAATAAAACTTTAAAGTGGAGTTCAATGGCCCAAGATTTTCTCTTCATTTTCAAATAAATTTACTAAGTTTTTTTGAATAAATTACAAATAAAAAATAAAAAAAATCAAATAATAATGAAGGAAAATAATTTTATAATTGAAAATAGAACAATTTATTATTTGTAAGTAAGATAATCAGAAAAAATATGGTTTTTGAAATTATTTTTATTTTAAGTTTCATTTATGTTTTAAGTGTTTAAATCTTAACTATGTAATGTTTTGATTATATAAACATTTATGTGTTTTAATTATTTAAATGTTCTTAGCATTTTAATATCACTTTTTATTTAAATAATGAATTATAAAATATCACTTCTTCGCACCATTGGAGCTGAGAACTTTCTACAACTTAAAAGTTTTCTCCCAAAAATTCTTTTCAATGACCCAACAAACATTATTTTCACATTCCTGAGTATTTCTTTTTAATTACACGTTTTTTTAAAAAAATCTTCAACAAACTTTCCCAATAAGGGTGCAAGCAACAGTGGATTTATGCCTGGGTTTAAACCCAAAAACCTGGGTTTAAACTTTTTCCTACCACTGTGGCATCAAGTTTTATTTGTAACAGTAATGGACCTCACCAAAAAGTCTTTTTGGGTTTATTACTGTTCTACCACCCTAACTTTAAATCAATCACCCAAATCACATGCATTTGGAATTGTGTACCACCTCATTGGACGGCGGTAGCCTGATGGGATATATTGTACGGAGGCTCAATCATTCTAAGCAAACACAATTTCGTCCACAAGAATTTAATCGGGAATGAAAATAAAGCGGAAAAACAACAACAAAAAAAAAAAAAGAGATATTTATTGTTAACTAAGATATTGATAACTTACCTGCGAATTACAGAAAGAAGAAAAAAAAGAAAAAAAGGCAAATATTCGCATGTGCGCATCAATATCTAAAATATGGAATGAAAAATCCTCTTGCTATCGTTCTTTCTTGATAAGATCCTTTAGCTTCTAAAGTATCTGAAGAAACACTCCATTTTCAATGGCATTCTAATCACTCATATTCACACCCCTAAGTCAACCATGTTTTGTCCAATGCAATTTAACATCACAATAAATTATTAACACAAAAGGTTCAAGCGCATAAAAATGATTTTGTCACTAAAATCATCCATACTATATCAACTTATCACTGACAAAATCAACAATTTTGTAATTTACATAATCTACCAACAGATTTAATCAGATTTTGTTGGCAGATGTTCTGAAGTGAGTGATAACTATCAAACGGTACAAATAACTCTAAATAGAGAAATTTATTATTACGGCTAAACATACTGATTATACCCATAATACAGGTGATATAAAGAAAATGAATTAATTTAACTTCACAGCTCTAATCTCCTAACAAGAGCAGCTCTCAAAGCACTCTCACTCCTCAACCCATCAGGCACTCTAACAACCACATCCTGCATCATCAGCTCATTCACGCACGATATGCTTGCGTGGTGGACACGCAGCTCCAGATCCCTAACCGCGTTCATCAGACGCGCCGCCGGGTAATTACCGCTGTCCGACTGCACCCTAATCATCCCGTCGTCCCCAATTATCTTCACCTCAACCTCCATCGTGGTCGACGAGGTACTCGCTGGTCCCACTTGGTCAACGGAGGTTGTGCACGTGCTCTGGCTGGTCACGTCCACCGCCTCCGTCTTCATCGCCGTCGTCATGGTTTTCTTGCTCTGCAGCCGCGTCTCCAGATCCTCCACTTTCGACCTCAGCTCGTTGATGTACGAAACGGCGTCGGATAGGAGCGAGGCCTTATCCATCCTCGACACGTTGGGGACCACCGACCGGAGCGCGTAGAAACGGTGGTTCAGCTTCTCCCGCCGCTGCCGCTCCGCCTCCACGTGGTTGAGCGGCGCGTCGCGCCCTGCGTTGGGCTTCCGGCCCCGTTTCTTTGGGGATTTCTTAGTATTGTTATTATTAATCTCCATCGTCTGATGATAATCCAGAAGGAACTGAGCGCAGTCTGAGTCAGACTGCTCCTCCGAGTCCATGTAAATCAAAACATCGGGCTTTCGGGCCTTATTATTATTATTATTATTATTATTATTATTATTATTATTATTATTATCATTATTATTATTAAAGGCTTTTTCACTGGGATCCGAACCAGAATCGTCAAACAGAGATTTAACCAGCTGAACCAAATCCCAGTTTTCGGTAATAATAAGATCTGATCCCAGCTCGAGCACACCGTTCAGAGTCGGGATACATACCATGGTTTGCATACCGTGCATCTGGGCTTCTTTGGCCCGCTCGCAGTTATAGAACCGGAGCTGATTGCCGCCGCTCAACCAGACTAGCGAACCGGAGTTAAACGCCTTTCCGACAACGCCGTCGCCGAGGGGGATGGACTGGGCGAGCGACATGACGTAGAACCACTCGGCGTCGGTGACGTCACCGTCGTCTGTGCCGGGCGCGACCGGGCCGATGTCGGCAATGAGGGCCTGGATTCCACGCATGACTTTAGTGCGTTCGGGCCGAGAGCCCGATTTGAGGTTGTTTTCCGTTGTCCCTTGGAAATGGCCGTCGCCCCACGTGAGACAGATGCGGCCATTGTCGTCCTTGGAGCTCTGCCATAAAATTGCGTAGGCCCACCAATCGGGCTGGGCCTGGAATATGTGCTGGAGCTTTTTGTGGGCTATTTGGGGAGGTTGTTGCTGCTGACGGTGGTGAGATATTGAGGAAAGTTTGGGAGGAGATGAAGAGTTATATGATGAGACGACAAAGTCATCCATGGTGTGTGTGTGTGTGTTTTGGGTGTGTGTGTGTGTGTTGCGCCTAAAAGGAGGGGAGAGAGTGAGTGAGTTTGTAAGGGGAGAGATATTGTTGGAGCTTGAAAGAGTGAAGGATTTCTGGAGCAGGGGATACAAAAGTAGTTGGAAGGCTGAGGGCAATGTCGTAAAGTTTACACATTTTCTAATTAATTTTGTGGCCTATGACAGATGACAATTATTATTATTTTCTTTTTTTCTAATAATTAAGTTTCACTCCTTCTTTATTATGATTTATTAAAAAAGCAGTTATTTATTTATTATCATCTCATCTAATTCGCTATCCAACTCGATAAAAACTCGTTCGAACTCGTTTAATAAACGAACAAACTCAAAGTTCATGGTATTCGACTCATTAGCTCGTGAGTAGATTCGTTAATGAGTTATAGAGTGAGTTTGTTATCAAACTCGTATAAATTAAACTAATTGTTTGATTTTAATTTTAATTTGAATTTTTATACTTGTTCATATGATAAATATAATGTGTGTGTGTGTGTATATATATATAAAATTATTTGTTTACGTATTTTAGTAGATTTTTTTATTTTCGTAATAAAATAAAGAATACTTTAATTAATAATTAATATCTTTTGAACTCATTTAGGTTCGATTAAATTCGGAAAAACTCGCGAGCCATCGATATGTTTGTTAAAAAAAGTTCGAGCTCGAGCTCGATAATAAATGTGCAACCTCAAACTCTCTAGAGTTCGACTCGTTTCGTCCTTTTACGACTTTAATCTCAACAAGGTATACAATATACCACACAAAAAATAATATCTAGGCGAACATATAATGGTGTTTCATTAGGCCGATTTCGGTCAAAGTTATATTATTTTCCTTTTTCTGAGTTACCATATAAAATTCTAGTCCCATCCATTAACAATTTTTAGTGCCCATTCTAACTATTATTGATTCCGTTGAAGTTCTCTTATTTTATTTGCCATCAAGTAAAGTTTTAACTTGATTCGCAGGCAATTATATGCATTTGAATGTATTTTTTAAATGTATCTACTCGTCTCGATCATCCAAGAAAATTCGGAATAATGTTAAAAGGTTACATAACCAAGAAAAAAAATGATTTCCACTCCTTATCAATTTAATATTGAGAAAAAAAATTTTTACCTCCTGAACTATAGTCATTTTGACACTTCGCCTCCTAAACTTTTTTTCATGCAAATCACCTCCTATATTGTACGAATTTTGTACTTAACCTCTTGAACTCCCATTTTTTGTGGAACTTTTGATCGAAACTCACTCGTGTGACATGCACACTTACATATAAGGGGTAAAACCGACTTTCCATCTCTTACTTATGACTCCTGCTCAAAACAATGACACGTTTCCGCCTAATATGGATATGAGCACTCGTATGGCCTGTTAAAATAATGTTCACATTAATATATGTATACATGTAGTATTTGGAACCTACGTAGTGCTCACGTGCCATTATTTTGAGCGGGAGTTATGAGGAGGAGATTTAAAGTCAATTTTACCTATATGTAAGCATGCATGTCACACGAGTGAGCTACGATCATAAGTTCCACCAAAAACGAGAGTATAGGAGGTTAAGTGCAAAATTCGTACAATTTTGAAGGTAATTTGCACACAAAAAAAAAAATTTAGAAAACGAAGTGTCAAAATGATCATAATTTAGGAGGTAAAAAAAATTTGTCTCTTTAATCTTTCGCTTGCTGATACTAAAAGTGAAGATTATGATTATCCTTGTGGTAATGTAGATACAAGCCACTGAAAAGAACAAATGGTTTATAAACCCTATCTGGCATTGGTGGAGATTAATATATGATAATCAAATTAGGTACTCCATAATTTCATTCAGTCATACATTATGTTTTAAAAGGCCCGTTTCCTAAACCCGTCTAAACTTGAAATTTAATCGAAACGCCTCGACTTGCGATAGACTTGAAAAGGCTTACGCAATCCAATAATAACATGTATTTTTTATTATATTTTAACTATATTTATATGTATTTCTTGTGTTTGTGAAGCTCAACTATCTTAATATATTAATTTTGAATTATCAATCGTGCAAGATTATTACTAAATTAATAATATTAAGTAATATTTGAGTTTTAAGTATTTTAAAAATTATTTTTCGTTAAGAAATCATAAAATATTGGTATTATTTTACTTACTTATTAATCTAGAATAATTAAAATAATATAAAAATAAAATGTCTTTCGCCGTTCAAAAGCTTGAGGTTCGATCTCGTCCGTCTCAACACGCCTCGCACCTTTTATAACCTTAATCACACATGTATAAAAAAAAATATAAAATAAATTATATCTCTTGATGTACTTCTACATTATAGCTCTAGTTAGTATATAACTTATTTTTTCAAAATAATTCATGACTAACCAAATGACCGTACTATCTACCTAGTGCAATTTTAATACACTGAGATCCCTATAGCTACTTGAAGAAGACGAAAAAAAAGTGTTTCTTACTAATCAAATCGTAGTAGATGTCTCATATTTTATTTTTATTTGTTCTAAAGTAGAGTTTCGTTTTAGCATGTCATTATTTACCGATAAAAGAAATTATTTCTGAATTATATTATTTTTGCTGTATAGTACAACAGCATTGACAAATAAAAGAAAAAAAAAACTTAAGTTTTTCCTCAAAGAAAAAGAAAAAGAAAAACAAAAAACACATCCTAAATCAAATTCAAATTATTCCAGAGATTCTGCCCGACCACTTTCTTGCCTTTTCCGATTTTCTTTTTTCTTGCAACACTAATTTCCATTAATAAATCACTACAAGAAAAACTAATTATCTATAGAAAAATTGTCGAAACTGTTAAGAAAATTATAAATTATAGGTAAATTTATTGACGATAAATAATTTTCAATAAACTAGAACTGTTGGGTCGGTTACCCATTGGATACACGGGAGACGTAGATACTTAAATTATATACTGAATAAATAACAATTACCATTTATAATATATTTTTCACTGAATAAAACTTATAACATTGACCATAAGAAATATATATATTATGAAATACATCTTGTATTTAATGTTTCCGTCCACTTATTTGTATACTTTCTTTTCGTTGTTACTCGCAAAACAATCACATTTTAAATTGTTATACTTCAAATTATTAAAAAGGCAAATATATTTTGCTTAAGAAACTGATCAAGAATGCTCCAATGATCATTCTTTATTTAATGGTTTAATTTATTTAACCACTTTAATTAAAATTAAACCATCAAATAAAGAATTACATAAATTATTTTGAGAAATTTATAATCTTATTTGATATAAAGATATCGAATGCACAACATTCTATTTTTGGAAATATGTTTATTTATTTTAAAAAAGTTAAGAAACAATATTTATTATGAACATCACTACAAAAAATTATAATTTGAACACATATTATTCAAGACAACCAATTCGATATACTATTTGAAATGGCACTTAGTCATATACGCTTCGAAACGTATTAACATTGTCATTGATTTTAAAATAGTTATATAAAAATATAGAAAACATATACAGTTATAACCAACGACAACAACATATATCAATAATTTAAAATCCTAAAATAAAATAAATACATATACTTTCGTTTTAGATTTTTACTATTGTTTAATAAGTACTTTTGAATATTAACAAAAAAAAAAATCTTTTTATTTTACAAAATAATTTTATGTAAATTCTTGCCATATATCAATATTAATAGATATATGTTAAATATTATATAAATAAAAATAAACATATTAAACTCTCAAAACAAACGACCTTATTTAACTCTCAAAACAATTAACAAATGGACTTTTTGAAGTGTTAGATCACACAAGAAAAAAAACGATAGGCTCTAATTGGATCTTACTTAAAATCTCATAACAATAAAATTGAGTCCAATATATTTAATTTGGTGAAACAAATGAATTGAGGATAATATGAGAGCAAAATTGTACGCACTTTCTACCTTGAACTGTGAAATGGGAGATATTTAAAATAAGTTATTTATATACGTTGAAACGCAGTCAAAATAGGCGCTAAAAATGAAGCGCATACTCAAATTGCACTATAAAAATCTAAGATCTTGGAAGCACATAATTAAATTGCGCTTCCCCAATATATAAAAAAAAATTAAAATAATAGGAAATGCAAATTGTGTACGCACTTCAATCGATTAAATAATAATAATAATAATAATAATATAATCTCAAATATTTTTAGTCTATTATTGTATAGTACCAAAAAAAAAATCTTTGTATCTTTTCAGTACAATATATATTCAATCTATTTGAAATATTTCTATCTTGATTTTTTAGTCTATATTTTTAAATAATATGAAAATATATCTCTATATTGATTTTTTAAATTAGAGCTGAAAATTTGTGCAAGTCAACTCAGACCGAAAAGAAAAAATAAATAAAATGTTGCACGATAATTTGTTTTGTTAAGTTTGAAAAAAAAAATTGTTGCGCAAAGATTTTGTTGTGTTAAAACCAAATTAACAAAAAATGATTTGACGCATGAAGATTTATTACATTAAAAACTAAATGTATCTCGCAAAATAATAAAAACCACATATTCTATAAATTTGCTATATCAACATTATAAGAAATTTAATAGTTAAATATTTTAATTATATAAGTTTAGAATTTGAGTTGTAACAATGGGATTAGAATAATCATAAATATAATTTTAGAATTTGAGTTTTAACAATGAGATTAGAATAATTCTAATCATTTAGTTTTGATGGTAAAATAAAAATATTAATGTTTTACTTGTCTTAATAATAAGAATACTTTTATAATGCATTACTTTTCAACAAGCGAAATTGCTGCTTTCAAATTGCAAGCCATTCATTTTTTCACACATACTTTTGTTAAAGCATAGTAAATTAAAAATTAGGCATAACCACGTTCCCACCATTTAGCGTCACACTAAAAAAAAAAGCGTTATATTACCAATATTTTTTAAAATTATTTTTGTAGTGAAATCATTTTTAGTGAAATCAATAATTAGAAAAATAAGCCAACTCATAGGCAAATTGCGTTCCCACCATTTAGCGTCACACTTTAAAAAAAAAATGTTACCAATATTTTTTAAAATTATTCTTCAATATCTCGTGAAAAAATTGAGATAACGTTAGAACTGTTTAAGTAAATATACTTTAATCTGGACGACAAATTCAACTATCCTGAAAAGTGTTTAAATAAAAATGGATGCTTTATAATTTGAAGCACAAATTCATGCCACCTTAAAACTATTTAATTAAATAAGTCTTTAAAATCATAATCAAAAATTCAACTATCCTCAAAAGTGTTTAAATAAAAATGGATGCTTTATAATTTGAAGCACAAATTCATGCCACCTTAAAACTAATTAATTAAATAAGTCATTAAAATCATAATCAAACCATTTTCAGTTGGAATGTGACTTCCCAAAAATGAAAACTACTCAATCACACACACACACACACATATATATATATATATATATATATATATATATATATATATGATTGGGTTCCGGTGAGAATGAGTTTGTGGGTGAAAAATGAGAATAAATCCTAATCACTATATCTAATCTAATGGATTAGATTTAATCAAACGAAATTAATACCTAAAGAATCGCTGCCTTAAACGAAATTAAAAGCGTTGCCCCATCTGTAATAAACCTAAAAGCTTTGACCTTCTCGATTCGCTGCAAAACGCTGCTAAACCGTGAGCTTTCAAACCCAACCTTCACCAAAAAAACGCTGCAAAACGCAAGAAAGAAATCGCAAGAAAACGCTGCTCAATTCATCTCCCTGCTCGATCCATTTCCCTTCTCGATTCATCTCCTGCTCGATTCATCAGCCCTGTTCCTTCAATCGAAAAGTAATTTTATTGAGAAATTTATTCCTATTCCTTTCAATCCTGTTCGAATTTAGGTTTGGGCTGGAGTAATAGAGATTGGCGTGACAATCTTATTCGAATTTAGGGTTAGGTCGGAGTATCCTGTTCGATTTTGGAGGTTTCTATTCGATTTTGGTCCCTTATTCAGTTTGACTTTTTTCTTAGTTCAATTTTGGTTGCACCCTGATGGCTTCAGTTTTGAACGAATCAGGTAATATTTTATTTTAAATTAGTGGAGTTGATCTGATTTTTGGATTTTTTATTTTGGATTTTCTTTGAGTTAACCAGGTAAAATTCTGTGAGTGTCGTCTGATGTGGTTATCGTGTGATTTGTTTTATGCACAATTCAGTGTCCGTTTCTGCACATTAATGTGTCCCTTGTGCACGTCCGTGCTGAATCGTGTTTTGCACATGTCATGAAGTCTTAAAAAATTATGTGAGTGTCGTCTAATGTAGTTGTCGTGCGATTTATTTTATGCACAATTCAGTGTCCGTTTGTGCACATTAATATGTTCCCTTGTGCACGTCCGTGCTGAATGGTGTTTTGCATGTGTCATGAAATCTTAAAAAAATCTGTGAGTGTCGTCGTCTGATGTGGTTGTCGTGTGATTTGTTTTGTGCACAATTTAGTGTCCGTTTGTGCACATTAATGTGTTTCCTTGTGCACGTCTGTGCTGAATGATGTTTTGCACGTCTCATGAGGTCTTAAAAGAATCTGTGAGTGTCGTCGTCTGATGTGGTTGTAGTGTGATTTGTTTTGCGCACAATTCAGTGTCCGTTTGTGCACATTAATGTGTTCCCTTGTGCATGTCCATGCTGAATGATGTTTTGCACGTCTCATGAAGTCTTAATCTATGAGTGTCGTCGTCTGATGTGGTTATCGTGTTATTTGTTTTGTACACAATTCCGTATCCGTTTGTGCACATTAATATTGTGCAGTAGATTATGCACATGTTATGAAGTTTTAAATAATTTTTCTATCATGTTATCTGTGGTGTGTGTATATAGTTTTGTGCACTGATTCAGCGGGGAATTTTGCAGGTGATGTTAAATGTTCTTCCCAGAATTGTGAGTTTATTCGACAAATGAAGGTCATGACACTTAGATCTACAAAAATATTGGGTTTCAATATGTGAAGATGTCTTTAAATCTTATATTAATCAGAAATTCAAAAGTTTGGATGACACTACAGTGTTATACAAGTATTATGCCAACGTGGTTGGTTTTTATGTCCATTGTAGCACAAAATTAACATCGAATGATGATGTAATTGTTTGGCAGTATTACTGTGATTCTTGCACATTTATGTTTCAATATAGCACAGTAATGCATTAAATTGTGCACAATATGTGGAATTTACTGGATTCTTGCACCTCGAAACTATGTGGCTACTATTTGATTATTAATCAAACAGTCATATGCATTTTGTGGGTTGATGTCATTTTAGATGATGTAGGTGTTGTGCACATTTGTATTTCATTGTGTGCAAAGTAATGCATTAACTAGTGCACTGTATGTTCCATATGATTTTATAGTTTTATGCATGTTGTCGATTAATATCGTGTTAGTTGATGTAGGTTTGATGTGGTTTGTACAAAAGTAAGTTTCAATAAGTGCACAGTAATATATTAACTTTTGCACAACAACGTTGTAAATTATGCACATGTTATGAAGTTTTATATAATTTTTCTATCATGTTATATGTGGTGTGTGTATAGTCTTGTGCACTGATTCAACGGGGAATTTTGCAGGTGATGTTAAATGTTCCCAGAATTGTGAGTCTATTCGACAAATGAAGATCATGACATCTAGCTCTACAAAAATATTAGGTTTTGATATGTGAAGATGCTTTTAAATCTTATATTAATCAGAAATCCAAAAAGCTTGGATGACACTACACTTTTTTACAAGTCTTATGCCAACGTGGTTGGTTTTTATGTCCATCTTATCAAAAATATAACATCGAATGATGGTGTAATTGTTTGACAGTATCTACTGTGATTCCTGTCAGATATGGTTAAACTATCCTATGTGTTTTGTCGTTTGATGTCAATTCAGTTGATGCATGTGTAATGTGGTTTGTGCACATTTATATCTCAATATGTGCACAAAATTTCAATAAATTGTGCACACTATATCACCAAGTATGATTAAATACTCATTTCTTCTTATGCATGTACAATATGGTGTTTGCACCTTTTACTTGGATTGACAACCACAGAAAGTGTGTCACAACTGCATTGATAGATACTGAAGACGCTGCTTCTTACTTATGGATCCTCGAACAATTCAAAAAGGCAATGGTGTACGAGCAAGGATATATTATTATTGGCACAATATTCAAAAAACTATTTTTGGATTTTTTGTGTGTTTCCACCTCTAAATTTAGTTGGTATCAATTATGATTGTAATAATCATTTATTTTCCACATTGTAATTTGATTTGAGGAAGTAATCAAAAAGGGGGACCAATTTGCATGTAATAATACCTTAATACTATTTTCTTATTTTTATTAATTTAGTAAACTAGATTGTGCACAAATAAGTGTTAATTTGTGCACATAAATGCAACAAACTGTGCACAATTGTGTAATAAATTATGCAAAGTATGTCATTGATGACGTGCTCTTGGTTCTAGCATTTCATGAATTCGTGTTTAAGTTGTTGGTCTTTTGGTACTAATTTTGAGATTAATGTGAGGGATCTGATTGCTATAGCATATGTTATGAAGTGAGGGATCTGATTGACTTGTTTAAATGAACCTCAAAAATAAATCCCAAATTTCAGTAACATGCAAATGGGCCCAAAATTTAAAGAAATCAAGAAAGCTTAATAATTCTGAAGGTTTTAGGGTCCTTTCTGCAATTTTCAAAAAATTTATGTATAGCCTAACAACCTTTAACAATTTTCTGAAAGTTTTAGGGTCCTTTTTTCAATTTTCAAAAATTTTAATAATTACAGAAATGCCATTGTGGCTTAAAACAGTTTCTGGAAAGTCTCTTGGGGTCAGAACGTAATTTCAAAAAGTTCATGGGCAGTCTCGTAGTTTTCCAAAAAATTCAGTGATTTCATAAGTTTCAAAAATTATAATCAAGCTCAAGACTATATCAAATTCTTAAAATTTTACCCAGACCTTAAATCGAATTGAGGGCTTGCGTTTCGGGCCTCGTCGGCCACCACCGCCGACGTCAAACTTCGCCCCGTGAAGAGACGAAGCAGGCGGCAGTGGAGGCCCGTCGGAAAAGCTCCCTGAGCTGTCGGAATCTGGGCTCGAAATCCGAACGGCCAAATGACCGCCACTCCTGTTGCCAACTACTGCAGCCACGCCGCCATCTAGAGGTTGTCATCGCTTGCCCAGCAGTCGGTCGCTCCAGCCACCGGCATCTCCAAGGCCGTGGCCCAGCAGCAAGGTCCGGCGGTGCAGCAGCATCTCGCAGGTAAGTTTGTCCCCGATTCTATTCCAGTTTTCAGTTTCTAATTTTTTTTAATTGAAAAAGTCAACGACTGATTATGATTAAAATGATTGGTCAAGATTCATTCTCATTTCTCACCTACAGATCCATTCTCACATGATCCTATACCTATATATATATATATATATATATATA
>BMAC01000164.1:378699-393288 GCA_014905375.1 Phtheirospermum japonicum
TTATTTGAAAAGTTCGAGCTTATCTGAGATGCTACTATTACAAGATTTTCAAATAAGTTCATGGAGCCTTTTGATTTTTTTTCTATTTTAACCCTTTATTTTTTTAGAAAACTACACTATTATTTTGTTAGGTATTATTATTTTTTTAATTTCACCACTTTATTAATTGTTAGATAAATATCTAAGAATTATTTTAGTATTGTGAAATTATTATTATTATTATTATTGTTATTATTAATTAGATAAATATCTAGAGTTATTTTAGTATTATGCAAGAATAATAATAATAATAATTTATTATTATTATTATTATCTTGATTATAAATTGGTGTATAAATTAAATAAGAAAAAATCATATCCCCAACCCGTTAAATAAAGTATTGTGCAATTATTAAAAATTATAATAATAATAATTATTATTATTAATTAGATAAATATCTAGAGTTATTTTAGTATTTTGCAATAATAATAATAATTATTATTATTATAATTAATTTTAATAATAATAATTATTATTATTAGCTTGATTATAAATTGGTGTATAAAGAAAATAAAAAAAAATCCTCTTCCCAATCCGTTAAAAAAAGTATTGTGCAATTATGGAAAATTATATATATATATATATATATATATATATATATATATATATATATATATATATATATATATATATATATATAATGAAATTAGTAATAGAAACAATAGTAATTAAATTTACAATCCTAATATATATAAAAATAAATAAAAAATAGTATTAACACTATTATTTTAAACATGTATTTTTGTGTAATTTTGAATTTTTAAGCTAGCTTATCAGCTAAATTTGTCAAACGCTTTTATTTAGATTAGCTAGCTTTTCAGCTATTAGTCATCAGCTATCAGCTCTCAAATAACTTATCAGTCATCAGCTAGATTATCAGTTTTGTCCGCCAAACATACCATAAACTTATCTCATATGCTACTATTACAAGCGTTTTAAATAAGCTCATGGAGATTTTTGATTTTATTCATATTTTAAACCTTTTATTTATTTTTTTTTTAGAAAACTACACTATTATTTCATTAGGTATTTATTTTTTTTAATTTCACCATTTTATTAATTGTTAAATGAATATCTAAGAATTATTTTAGTATTATAAAATTATTATTATTATTATTAATATTATTATTATTATTATTATTATTATTATTATTATAGCTTGACTATATAAATTGGTATGCAATATAATAAATTAGTATTCAACGAGATTGGTAATAGAAACAATTATAATTAAATTTACAATGTGTAGAATTTGAAGGTCTATGTTTTTGAAAATAAGTCTCAAATTTACGATGTTGTTAGTCAATGTTTAACAACACTAGTTAGCAACATCGACCAGAGTAAAATATAAAATATGCAGCGGAATAAAATAATAAGAACACGATATAACAAATTCAGTTCACAAGTAAAAGTACTTGTGAACTTGGGTGTACAAATCCGAAAACTATATTACTTTCTTCTTCACACTCAATACAGAAATATAAAGTAATATATGAGAATTAAATATCAATAAACTTGATACTAAATACTTGTTGTCGGAATGACAAGATCTTCTCTGTTGGTCACGCAACTTCGAAGAGCTTGTTAATCACGATCAATGGCTCCAAGTAGTTCTTCGTGTTCTTCAGTCCTTACCGTGCGTCTTGCGTTGATCTTGTCTCTAAAATCCCGTGCGTAAAATTCTATATCAAGCTTTAGGAATCCTTGTCTTAAATAGACAAACATAAATTCCTAAACTTGGTAAATACCTAAAACAAATCCTAAAAACAATTTAGGAAACTAATAAAGTCTTAAACATAAATTAGGAAACACAATATATTCCTAAATCTAGTTTCCTAACTTATTTTGTGCCCAAAAAAGGCAAATAACAAAATAGGAATTATTGCCAAGAATAAATCCTCAACAATCTCCCCCTTTTGCCTTTCTGGACAAAACACTACGACGCAAACACAAATGAAAATAAAATACTAACTCCCCCTAAGTTAGAAAACTCCCCCTAAACAAAACACCCAATGTTGTTAAAATTCAAACCAACATTACAAACCAACATTGTTCAAAAACTTAACAAAACAAACTAACAAGGAATTTATTGACCTCGAACCCTCTTCGAACGACGAGGGGATGTCGAAGTTCCTTCACCACTCTCTTTCCTCTTCCTCTTCTGCATTTTCATCATTCTCCTCAAAGCCTTATTGCGAGCGCAAATTCGCTTCCTCCGTTTTTCCTGAGCAAGGCTCGCCAAGGCTTCGGCAGCAACAGCATCTTCAGCATCATCTTTATCAGCAGCAGCATCAACATCTTCTCCCTCTATGTCCGCGTCATCTTCTCCTTCTCCCCCTTTTTGACCAGAAAGGGAAAGGGCCTCCAAAAGCGAGCCACGAAGCGCATGTAGCTGAGTAATCTGCAAATCAATGGAAGCCACCTGCGCACGAAGGAGCTGCGCAGAAATGCGGACCATGTTGGGATCAACCCTCCCAACATCACTAGCAACATCAGTCTGGAAAGGAGCCTGCCAAGGCAAATCAATAACCCTAGCACCTGTAGTATGTTGGCCCCTCAAAGCAAACCAATCCGCTTCACCAGTGAGGACATCATCCGGAAGAAGCGCCAATCCTTACTTCTCCAACAGGCTGAAAATCAAAGAGGAAATACACAACGAGGTGGCAGACCTTGATGTGGCAAATTTAGTAACAATATCAAAAACATGTTGCCCGAAACTGAACTTAATACCCTTCCCAAGCCTGTACAAAAACTGGGCATGAGGCCGAGTAACACATGTAGTATTCTTGGAAGGGACCCAGTTGTAAATAGCCACCTTGTGCATAATAGAATAGAGAGAAGAGAGCCTAGTGCTCGGCAACTGCTCAAACCAAGAATGCACCATACCACCAGACAGAAACGAAACAACCTCATCCATATCATCCACAGAAGAATCACCCCGATGAGACTCAGTACCAAACAACTCATCAATTAAATCAGGGGTGAAGCTAAACACACGACCACGCACAAACACTTTGCCAAAGTTCACAGAGTTGGAATCAACAATTGACGGCAACAAATTTGCATAAAACTCAAGAACAACATCCCGGACAAATGGCATGGCAGTGGAGACTGTGGAATACATACCTTTAAACTGAAGGTAAGCAATCAGATTGTGTTTCCCAAAGAGCTCAACCGGGACTCAGCGCTCGGCGATCATATGTCTGGTTTGGTAAGCTGCAAACAACTCCGCAGCCTCAGCAGTAATAAACTTCTCCGAAAAAGGTTCCATGTCCTCAAGCTCAAGGGCCGGTGTCGAAGTGCCCGCGGATGATTGAGAGTGATTACAGGCAGCTGGAGAAGACTGCATGGGAGTATGAGAAGCACGAGGAAAAGGGGCAGCACTGGAGGAAGAAACAGTCGGAGAAGGATGTGATGTTGGTAAGGGGGTATCAACATGAGTACCAAAATCATCCTTCTGAGCAGCTTTCTTTTTCTTCTTGTCCTTCTTGCATGCTTCAAGAATATCACGCAGAGGTATATCAAGGGAGGAATCAGGGGAATGCTCAAATAAACCTGTATCAAGCTCAGGTTGATCATCATGAACTGGAGATGAGGGGGGATCATCGGCAGGCGGTTTGGCGGAGCTGGTAACTTCGCCGGTGATAAAATCCAACACAGTGTAGGGAGGGGAGGAATACTCAGTCGTAGAGGACTTAGGAGAGACCTTGACTTTTGGCTGACCTGATCTCCTATCGGCCTTGCTCACAAGTTGTTTTCGGCGAGTAAACTTCTTCGCTGGCAGACGATGAGAGCGGCAGCTCGAACCCTTCAACCGGAGTAGCAGGAACAAAATATTCATCATCAGGGTCGGACATCACAGTGACATCCTCCGCGAGTTTCATGTGCTCAAGCAGCACATTGTGGCGCGGACCTTCCTTGCTCTTTGGAACTGCGGGCGGCACAATACCGGGAGGAATATTGCGCAGGCGCCTGGACCTCTTCAAGGTAGGATTCCCTACTCGCCCAAAGGTTTCAGCAATAAGCGCTAAATCCGGGGGATTATCGACATCAATTTCGTTCCCAGGTTGACCTGGGAACACTTGCGAAACAGGAACGGCGTCAATCGGAACAGGAACTGGCAAGACAGTGAGGGAAGCATGTGCCGGCGAGGGTGGTGGCGATGTTGATAGTGGTGGGTTTGAGAAACTACCACCACTGATTTCTTCGCGTATGTCTAGCCCACCAGCCCTTGGATAGGTCGCGGGAACCTGTTCGCCGGAGTGACGAACCTCAGCCGGCAATTCTGGAACAGACGAGGTCGGCGGCGAGTTTGCCATCCTGCAAATTCTCAGAGATATAAGAGCACGAAAATAGAGAAAATTGGAGAGAGATAAGAAGGGTGGAGAGTTCAATTTGCAAGGGTAATTGTGAATGTGAAATGGTAAAATCAGAACAGATTTTTATGCAAAAAAAAACGACCGTTGAAGCAGAGAGAAAGTAAAGGAACAAGGAAATAACCCTAATTTCTCACCCGACTGATTCTGTGGAGTTAAAACACGATTTTACTTTCCTTCTAAACACAACACCACTCCCCGTAAATGTAGAATTTTAATCACACCCACTATCACGCCCATTATCTTTTCCAATATCTCCCCTTTTTAAAAAGAAAAATTAAAATTGCACAACTTAATCTACAAAATTTGCCGAAAGTACAAAGCTGAATTAATTGAACCATCAGCACAGTTGTACCTATCTTGTGCAATGCAAATTATCACTCACCAAATTCACCTCGTTATTACCTGTCCAGCCGTTCGATTTTAACTCTACTGAAACACTCAGTTAGCTCAATTCAAAACAAAATCAAGAGATTTCAAGAAAGACAAGAACACAAGTAACATACGCACAGCAAGATGGCATCTTCACAAAGTATGAATGTCCTAAGAGATGCCTAAGATACATGACCTAAAAGAATATACAAAAACATATTCAGATTTTAGTGACTTGATCCAATGTTGCTTTTTATTACTAACAACATTATGAACCAACATTGCCTTAGGTGAAGTCAATGAAAACTTACCCCTTAACCCAAGTTAATGACTACGTCAAAATCTCTCAAGAAGGTGATTTTTAAAGATTGGAGCATTTTGAGTCCAGATTTTCTTCATCCTTGAAGGGATTTAAATCTTTTAATCTTCAGCAATTTCTGTTAAACACCTCTTATTTTTGGACCTGGGAGAAAGCTAGTTTCTGCGGGCAAGTCCCACAATCACCTAATTTTGAAGAGGTTGGTCCTTTTTGTCATCACTTTTATTGCAACACAGGACCTTATTGCACTTTCAATCAAACTCAATGCATTAAAATCGTGTATGAAAAGAAAGGTAGAAATGCATGCAAAATTATACAGATGTTGTGACTGATATTGATAAGGGGTGTCACAACATCATAAACCAACATTGGTTAGACAATGCACATACCGATATCTCTTCTCAAACGAGAGAAGGTCTCGAAATCTAATGCCTTCGTGAAGATGTCATCTAGCTGATTATCAGTTCCAATATGTTCAAGGCTAACAATCTTCCTCTCAACTAAGTCTCGAATAAAGTGGTACCTTATGTCAATGTGTTTGATTCGAGAATGCTGGACTGGATTTTTGGAGATGTCAATGGCACTGGAATTGTCACACAACACCGTCAAGATACTACTCTGCAGACCGTAGTCTTCAATCATTTGGTTCATCCACAGTAATTTATGCACGCACTTCCAGCTGCAATGTACTCGGCTTCAGCTGTAGAAAGAGAAATACAATTTTGCTTTTTGCTGTACCAAGAAATTAGGTTATTACCCAGAAAAAAAATCCCCCAGTAGTACTTTTACTATCTACTACATCTCCAGCCCAATCCGAATCAGTGTACCCTATAAGTTCAGTACCAGTATCTTTTGTGTACCACACACCTAGTTCAGTTGTACCAGCAATGTACCTAATAATTCTTTTAACAGCTTTCAAGTGTGACTCTTTTGGATTAGACTGATATCTAGCACATAAGCACACACTATACATAATATCTGGTCTACTTGCTGTCAAATACAACAAACTCCCTATCATACTTCTATACATGGTGTTATCAACACCCTTACCAACAACGTTTCTAGACAGCTTCACAGTTTTGCCCAGTGGTATTTTCTTGACAGTTTCACCCTTTAACCCAAACTTTTTGACTAAATTCTTTGCATATTTAGTCTGGGAAAGAAAAATATCGTCATCAAGCTGTTTGATTTGTAAACCAATAAAGTATGAGAGGTTACCTTCCATACTCATCTCGAATGTATCGGACATCCGAGTAACGAACTCCTTGACCATCTGCTCGTTAGTGGATCCAAAAATAATACCATCCACATAAATTTGGACGATTAAGATGTACTTATTGGATTTAAGAAGGAATAAAGTTTTATCAACTTCCCCTCGTCTAAAGTTCAAATAAAGCAAATGTTGAGTTACCCTTTCATACCAAGCTCTTGGAGCTTGTTTTAAACCATAAAGAGCCCTTTTCAGTTTTAAAACAAAATTTGGTTCTTAAGGATCCACAAATACTTTAGGCTGCTCAACATACACTTCTTCACTCAATACTCCATTTAAAAAAGCACTCTTAATGTCCATTTGATGCAATGAAATCTTCATATAACAAGCAACAAAAAGCAAAAGCCTTACCGACTCAATGCGGGCAACTGGGGCAAAAGTTTCATCAAAATCGATTCCTTCAATTTGCGTATACCCTTGTGCAACAAGTCGAGCTTTGTTCCTCACAATGTTTTCAGCCTCATCAGTCTTGTTCTTGAATATCTACTTTGTTCCCGTCACATGGGAATTTTCTGGTCGTGGCACCAAATCCCAACCATCGTTTTTGGCGAACTGGTCCAGCTCCTCTTGCATTGCCCGAATCCAGAACTCATCCTTGAGTGCATCCTCCACTCGCTTGGGCTCTATTTTAGAAAGATACAAAGACTCAAGAATCTTAGAACAATTAGTAGACAGACATACGTACCTGATCATCTCCTTGAAATTAATCTGTCTCAGTCTTGTAATCCTTTCGTCTAAATCACCGATAATTTGGCCCAATGGGTGGTTTTTTTGGATTATGGATGGAATACCCCTCTGATGAAGATCAATGGGATCAGCTGAATCTTCTTCTTCTGAATCAGAATCAGAATCTGCGACTTGGCTCGATGTTGGTACTGATGTTGGTATCCCAGTATCAACATTGTTATCAACATCACTCAAATCTCTGAGTTCAGCACCTGCATCTTTGTTTTCAATACCTGCACTATCAACTGAAGGAGGAGTGACAATTTCTTGAGGATTTTGATAATAAACCAGATCATTATCCTCGGTAGGCTTGACTCCACTCGTTAGATCATCGAAATTGACATTTAATGACTCAGACATGCTTCGAGTTCTAAGGTTAAAGAACCTATATGCATGACTATTTTGGGAATAACCCATGAAAATTCACTTTTCACTCTTTGAGTCAAGTTTAGCTAGATGATTTCTATCGTTAAGCACATAGCAAATACATCCAAACACATGAAAATAACTCAATTTCGGTTTCTTACCAATCAATAACTCATAGGGAGTTGCACATGAACCTGGTCTAAAATAAGCCCTATTAATGATATGACATGCAGTGTTCATTGCTTCAGCCCAAAAACGTTTTGCTATGCCATTAGAAATGAGCATAGTTCTAGTCATCTCCGATAGGGTTCTATTCTTACGTTCAGCAATGCCATTTTGTTGAGGGGTAATTGGAGAAGAAAATTCATGATTAATACCCTCAGAAGTGCAATACTTTGAAAAAGATGCGTTTTCAAATTCCTTTCCGTGATCAGTTCTAATCCTACCAATTTTCACATTAAACCTTACACACAGCTTCTTTGCAAGTTTTTTGAATGCCTCAAAAGTTTCAGATTTTTCTTTTAGAAAATCTACCCAAGTAAATCTAGAAAAATCATCAACAATAAAGAATACATACCTCTTACCACCAAGGCTCTCAACCTCAAGTGGTCCCATGAGATACATATGTAGCAATTCAAAACAAGATGATGTAGTGAGACTTTGTTGGACTGGATTTGGCACCCTGACCTATTTTCCTTTCTGGCATGCCTCACACACCGGAATGATCTTGGTGTTGAGCTTAGGCAGTCCACTCACAGCTTCTTCCTTGGCCAACCTGTCCATCATCTTGTAGTTGACATGTCCAAGCTTTTGATGCCATAGCTCCGCATCACTCAATTAGGACAGTCTGCAAAAAGCATCACTTTGAATTTGGTACAATTATCTGAGGTTCTTTTTCCAGTGAGAATACACTGTCCATTCTCCTCATAGACTTCACACTTTTCACGGTTGAATTTGACGCTAAAACCTCCGTCGCACAGTTGACTTATGCTGATCAAATTTGCAGTAAGTCCTTCTACTAGCAGCACATTTTCCAGTGTTACAACGCCAGGAACATGGAGAGTCCCTTGGCCAATGATTTGACCATTTGCGCCTCCTCCATACTTCACTTTTTCACCTCGAAATCTGACAATGTTGGAAAGCAGTTCCTCTGAGCCTATCATATGCTTCGAACATCCACTATCAAAATACCAGGATCCAGGGACATGAAACTTCAGGGAGGTATGAATGATATTACACTTGATGCTATTTTTCTTGACCCACACTTGTTTGAACCTGATGTTGGTATTGATGTTGGTAGTGCGGTTACCAACATGGGATTTATCAGCCACACTTGTTCTCTGAAAGTGTCTTCTCTCGCCAATGATCTTCCAGAAAAAGGGCCTAATGTGCCCTGGTTCTCCACAATAATGGCACAGGTACTGCCTTCTTCTCATTTTGTGACGTTTGAAAGATTTCTGTTCTTGACTCGGAACATGCGTTGGCTGACTCGGTTTGAAACCTATTCCATGCTTTGAGGAATCTGGAAAGCTAATCTCCAAGATTTCATCAAGCTTCGCCTTACCTTTATTCAGATTTGAAATGGTTCCTTGAACTTTGATCAGTTCATTCTTCATCTTTTCAAACTCAGCATCCTTCTTGGTGAGAGACGTTTCCAACCCGACAATAATGTCGAGCTGATCCTCCTTTTCTTTGGTTAGCTTTTCTACTTCTTTTACGAGATCTTTGACCTTTAGTACCTATTTTCCCCAACTGACAAACAATTTCTAGTGGTCAATACTCAGCTGCTCGTATTCCTCATAATAATCAGTGATCTCGGCATTCAGGCACACGATGTTGTCTGCAAGCAAACCAGCATGGACATCGTCATCCCACACAACATGGGTGAATAAGGATAGAATAGGATCAGTTGACTCGGAATCATTAACATCATCGGTGAAATCAGTAGCGACCATGCTTTTCTTTCTAAGAGTGTTGGGACACTCATTCTTGTAATGTCCCCAACCTTTGCATTCGTGGCATTGGATCTCGCTGAGTGATTTTGCAGGACTGGACATATTGGGAATTGAAGTTGTGGACTGAGATCTGGGAAGAGCTCGTCCAGTAAACTTTGGAGTAGATGTCTGTGGACTGTTCCTTGTATTTGGGCTTCCAAGACTGTTCTTTTTCTTCAAGAACTTGTTGAAGCGTTGGATTCACAAAGGCCAGTTCATCTTCCTCGAGCGTAGTCGACTCCATCTTCTTAAGAATCCCATTAAAATCAAACTCCTCGTCATCTTCATCATCGACTGCAGTTGAACCAGAAGAGAAAGCGACATTCTTTTCTTTCGAGCTAGAACTAAGGTGTTCCATCTCATATTGCTTGAGATTCCCAACTAAGGTGTTGAATTCGATGTTATCAACATCTTTGGATTCTTCTATGGCCACCACCTTCATGCTATATTTCTTCGAAATGGATCTTAGCAATTTTCCTACAAGACGGGAACTAGTTAGTGACTCACCAAGTTCTCTGCACTCTTCTACTATTTCCGACAGTCTTATGGAGTAGCCCATGATTGACTCTTTCTCATCCATTCTCATAGCCTCGAAAGTGGACATGAGCATTCTTAATCTAGATTTCTTCACGCTTGCAGTTCCTTCACACACCCTTTGGAGTGCGTCCCATGCGTCCTTTGCTGACTCGCAATTCTTGATGATTCGGTAGTAGCTTGCATTTACATAGCCACACAAGGTGTTGATGCATTTGGAGCTTCAATTTGCAGCAGTTGCTTCATCAGCAGTCCAATCTTCTTTCCTTTTGGGGATGGTATCGCCCTCGCCATCCGTGACACGTGGCTTTTCCCATCCAATGAGGACAGTTTTCCAAACACGCTCGTCGATGCTTTTCAAATACCATCTCATTCTCTGTTTCCAGAGAGAATAATTCTCACCATTAAGGATTGGAGGCCTCGAGTTGCCTTGAGCATCCATAGCACCTAAAAATAAGGATCAATACTTAAGAGGTTAAGTAACCCGCTATAGATGCCAATTGTAGAATTTGAAGGTTTATGATTTTGAAAATAAGTCTCAGATTTACGATGTTGTTAGTCAATGTTTAACAACACTAGTTAGCAACATCGACCAGAGTAAAATATAAAATATGCAGCGGAATAAAATGATAAGAACACGATATAACAAATTCAGTTCACAAGTAAAAGTACTTGTGAACTTGGGTGTACAAACCCGAAAACTATATTACTTTCTTGTTCACGCTTACAGAAATATAAAGTAATATATAAAAACTAAATATCAATAAACTTGATACTAAATACTTGTTGCCGGAATGACAAGATCTTTTCCATTGGTCACGCAACTTCGAAGAGCTTGTTAATCACGATCAATGGCTCCAAGTAGTTCTTCGTGTTCTTCAGTCCTTGCCGTGCGTCTTGCGTTGATCTTGTCTCTAAAATCCCGTGCGTAAGATTCTATATCAAGCTTTAGGAATCCTTGTCTTAAATAGACAAATATAAATTCCTAAACTTGATAAATACCTAAAACAAACCCTAAACACAATATAGGAAACTAATAAAGTCTTAAATATAAACTAGGAAATACAATATATTCCTAAATCTAGTTTCCTAACTTATTTTGTGCCCAAGAAAGGCAAATAACAAAATAAGAATTATTGGCAAAAATAAATTCCTCAACACAATGCTAAACTTATATAAAAAAATAAAAAATAAAATTAACACTATTATTTTAACCATGTACTTTTTAGTAATTTTATATTTTGAGCTAACTTACCAGCTAAATTTGTCAAACGTTTTTATTTATATCAACTATCTTTTCAACTATTAGTAACTTATCAGTCATCAAATAATTTTTCATTTATCAACTAGCTTATTAGCTTTATCCGCCAAACATACACAAAATTGAATTTTCTTTATAAATCTTAACTAATACAAGAAATTATCTGCTCTAGATATAAATAATAATAAAATCTTACACCCACGCACTCATGATAATTGAATTCCGGTATGCTTGCCCAGAATATGCGATTTACCAAGGAAACGAAGATGAACGTATGTGATTACTACTAGGTTACAAAGGCTGAAATGAAACTTTATTGGTAGAACTAAATGCTACTAAATTGTGTGGTGAACATTTGAATTCGTGGGCTCTTAAATATGTGGAAATAAGGTACTATTAGTTAGTGCGAAAATTATAGTGAGGACCCGAAAATTTTAGGTAGGGGGACTTTGAATCTCGTGGAGAGTTAAAAGAGTGAAAAAGAAAGGCTTAAAAGGGTCTTTTTAAAAATGTAATAATTAAAATCTTAATTGAAGAGCCTTTTAAAATATAGTATATATATATATATATATATATATATATTTATATACTTACGTGGTTTGAATCAGATCGAATATTCATTAACCCTCTGGTCTGCGTTTTATATAATGACACTTCCTCAAAGGAGATTATAATAGATTTGACCAAATTAGAACTTATAAAGGTCAAATTTTATAAGAAAAAATCTTGAGAGGAGAGAGAGGTGAGAATCGTATTCAGAATATAAGCCTGAGAAGTGACTCCTATGCTTGAATAATATTGAGGATTGCGGGTGGGATTTAATGGTACCTTATTATTTTAGCGTACTGATGATTGTCTATGTTGGTTTGCTCAACAATAATACGTGTATATTTGAAAAAAGCGTGAAAATAATAATAAAATAAGTTTGCAGTAAAATGCTTAATTTATTACGTTGGAATTAAGGTAGCATTCAATCCGAAAGTGGGGTCAGAACTTTACCACTTTATTTGAAAAGTGAGTGGAACAACACAGTTAAAGCAGTTCATTTTTGTCCTTTGCAAACATTAAATAAAAATAACTATGATCATAAAAGCACTAGAATAAGGCATAAAGTTTTTTTTTTTTTTTTTTTTATCGTATACTAATATTGTTAAGCATCATAACACTCTTATATTAAAGTGATCAAAATATCAAAAATAAAAAAAAATAAAAAAAAATATTATATTTGGTCTTATTTATTGACGTAGCCTATTATTATCTATTTTCTTATTATTTTCTCTGATCATGATTCATGAATCTCCATTAAATGGACGAAGTACCTAATTTATTTACATCCAACCTTATTATTTACCTAATTTATTTATTTTTCTTTCTCATTTATCTCACTGTCTTTTTCCTTTTTTCTGCTATTTTTTCTTCATTCTTGTCTGTTTGTTTTTCTCGTGGGGGCATCATCAACAAGATTAGAAAATCTCCCAACAAGCTACGAACAAGCCATCTTGTTTTTCTTGTTTATTTTCTTTTGTCTGTTTGTTTTTTTGGGCATCATCCAACAAGCCATCTCCACACTACCCAATCGAACCCACTTACGTCAAGAAACTCGACATCCCTAGTTAAACTCATAAACATAAACGAGGAGGAGAAGAAGAAGAAGAAGAAAGTGCTGCCGCACGACATGCTAAAATCCCATGTTATCCCAACATATTGTCCATAACAAATTATATTCCTTTACAAGTATTATTGTTCTTGCTTCTTGTCACATAATACGACTATAATACCAAAACTCGGAGATGTAGTCGAGACTAGAACCGCACAAGAGCAATTCCTCTGCAATATTTTTATCCCGTAATAATTAACAACTATAATACGAAAATTCGGAGATGTAATTACATGAGTATACGTAACACTTATGTAGCCCTTTTTAATATATAACAACACTTTTAAATGAATAATACCTTTAAAATAACATGTTTATATAACTAGCACTTTCTAAGTGTTACTCTTAAATAACTAGCACTTTTATGTTATATTTGTAACTAAGTAGTATTTTTTAAATAACACACAAATAATTAACACTTTTAGATATTATATTTCTTTAATAATAATTCGAACTAATAATGAACTTAGAATCTTCCAATCATTCATGTTTTGATAAACAACCATCTAAAATAATGTTATGATCGACTTGGAGTGGTTAAAATGATATCGTATTACAAGATCATATAAAATAAATAAACTAAACATTATTTAAAGACATGGAGTTGTGAGTTTGAATATTAATAATATATATTTTTTATTGTATCAAAATAGAAACAATAAAAATTATATAATAAGTATTGTTAATTTTAACTCAAAAATTATTGTACGAAAATGGTTAGCATATGCTGCTTAAAGTATTTTTTAGATTGAAGGTCAAACAAAGGTTATTTAAACCTTGATGTGTTACCGACAATTGAATAATATATAAACCTTGAATTATTGTAGGTGAAAGGTTACATTCTCAAATTTCTATATTTGTTTTCAATTTAAAGTGCTAGCTATTCAATGAGAAGTGTTACAAAAAAATTATTATATTCCATAAAAAATAATTCCACTAAAAAAATTTACTAAAAAAAATTGTTGCATCTCGTTAAAAAAAGTGTTAAAAAACAGTTATGAAATTATTAATAATAATCACCATAAAACTTGTCATCTTACGCAATAAGTAGAATGGACAATTGCACTGTCAATCACATCTAAAAAGAAACCGGGCAGTAGTGTTCTACGAGAAGCACAGCGTCGGGTATAGTTACCAACCACTAACAATTAAACAGATATAAAAAAAAAATCTCTCTCGTATGCAATGAACCTTAATAATTGGAAAGGACAAAAACAGAGTTGCAAAAGGACACATGCATCACATGTTGCACAGTTGGATTATTCAACCCTTTATTCGTTTGTTAAAATAATTATAAATGTTCTCCCACGTGTTAGTTATACTTTATTTTATAAAAGAATTGATACTGACTGCACAAAATTTGATGAGTTCAATTCTATGATGCACGGACATTTCGTTTTTGATCCCAGGGCCGATTCGGACATTTCGGATACGCGGACACGCGCCCGACACGTGTCGGACGCGTGTCCTATTTTTTTTTTTTTTTGAATTTTTGAGAGGGGACACGGCGCGGACACGGCGGGGCATAGGGGACACGGCCCGAACACGACCCCGACACGTTTTTTCATTTTTTTTTATTTGTTTTTCAATTTTTTTTATTTTTTAATTTAATATCATTTTTTATTTTATTTGAGGTTTTATAAATTATTGTGAATGAGTTTGTAATTATTTTAG
>BMAC01000164.1:402920-413341 GCA_014905375.1 Phtheirospermum japonicum
GAATAAAATAAGCACAAAGGAAAAAAGTCAAGACAATTATTGATATGCAATTACAAATACTAATAACATTGTAATATTATGTACAATAGCAATATAACCTACAACCATTTATTGTTAATAATCATTAGGAGCTTCTGTGTAATGCATTATCACAAATAATAAGTAATAGCATCATCCATTATTAGTATTAGCATCATACTTGTTTAAAATTAGCACAGGCCAACCCACCCATCATACGCTTTAGACATCAGAGGTAATTTTGTAATTAACCTCAAAAGTCCCCTTATGGTATTAACATACTGCTAATTAACATACTTCTAATTAGCATACTGTTGTAATTAATGTACTGCTAATTAGCATAACCCTTTTTATTAGCATGCTTCAAAACACTAATTAGCACATTGTCTACTAATGTTCTCCAGCATATGCTAATTATATTTTTTTAGCATCCACATATTTTTTTCACAAACCAACCCATCATATGCATTTTACAAAAATAACAATCAAAAAAACTAATTATTAAACCTCAATCGTGAATACAAAATGGAAGAAGAGCAGCTAATACATTGAGATTTGGGACAATCCCAATCGTGAGATTTATCTTCATCACCACAACACTGTAAATAATTCTGATAAATAAACTAGCAATTATTCGTCGGATTGTAATTTGATTTTTCCAAGGTGGTAGCCTCTTTAAATCCTCTTGTTGCTTTGTAATTTCATCGTCCAAATTGTCTTCTTCAGTATGCTAAGTATGCTAATAATCAATACTACAGATAATAATTTCGTCGTCCACTGTATATCCATTTCAAGTCTTTACATAAAAACACCTCAAAAAGTCTCAGTTAAATTCCCTTTTCCCAAATTCGTCACTCAATTAAAGGCAATTTAGCACTATAATTCAATTCAATCTCATTTTTCCATCCATTCTTTCCTTCAGAATTCAATTTTTACTGACAAAAAAAAAAACTGTTCAAACCCAGGAAGGAAGTTAAAGTTGAAAACAAAATAAAAAAGAAAAAAATGGAAAGTGTAATTCAACTACCGTTCAGCGATTTCCCCGAGGACGTGCAGCTCGGTGTGCTTTCCTTCCTCCTCCCCTCCGACCTGGCGGCGTTCGCCTCCACCTGCAAGCGATTCGTCTCCCTCTGCCGCGGGACCAGCGCCTCTGGTTCTCCATGTGCCACCGCCGCTGGGGTTCCCAAACCCTAATCAACAAATGGGGCAGCGGCAGGATCTCGTACAGACGTCTCTACCGAATCCTCGATGAGTACAAGAACCTCATCGGATTCTGGAGCCGATGCGTCGCCGCCGCCGCTCCCGCATTGTCGCCGCCGCCGCTCTCGCATCATCGCCCCCGCCGCCAGTGTTCTTCGAATAGGGCCCGTCTTACATCACCGGTTCTAGAGTTTCGCCGTCGAAAAATAAAGTCTACGGGGTGATCAGAAAGCCCTTTTTCTGGATGAGTGTTGGCCTCGAACGGGGATGCGATTAATTATCTCGATTCGGATGGGAAGTTGTGTTGAATGAGGAGGATTTTGATTTGGGAATAAGGGTTTCTAGAGAATAGGCTGATTCGGTTAAATGTTGGTTTCACAGGCGAATTCACTGCCGTGAGGGGCGTTGTGGAGGTTCAGAGGTGATACTACATTAATTTGGAAAGAAGGAATATTGCAGTTTGAAAAATTATATAAGAATAAGACCCGTTGTAATTAACATAATTAATTATGTGTTATATATGGATAATATAGGTAATGACAATTATGGCCTTTTTATTATAATAATTAGTTTATTATATAATTAATATATAATATCTTGACCATTCATTAGATTTGATCTAATGGCTCATGTGGGTTCCTAGTTCCCACATAGGGATTTGGTTCCCACATGATCCAAACTCTCTCTCTCTCTCTCTATATATATATATACTAGTTTAACACCCGTGTATTACACGGTTTATAAAATACTAAACATAAAAAATATTTGTGAAAATTATAAAGTTTTAAATTTAAAATAAACAACTGAAAGGATGTGTTCTCAAACCGTGCCCTGTTCAATTTATTAATTATTATAATTATTGATTAATCTTATATTTTAATGTTTAAATCAAATTCGTTAATAATTATATTTACATACTTATAAAAATTCAAAAGATGTCACATTTTCAACCCGTCTCTAATCTATATAAATTAATTATTATTAAATTATTTTTATATTTTATGTTTAGATTAATTTTGTTAGTAATTACAGTTACATACTTTGAAAAATTCAAAGGTGTCATTCTCTCAAACCTTATCGCATTGTGTCATTGTCTAATAAATGTTAATTAATTAATATTATAAAATCTTTATTTTGTTATATTTAGATTGAGCTCATTACTAATATTTAGTTACATACTCCAATTATTGCAAATATATCATTATTTACATATATAGAATATTTAAAATTTCAAAATTAAATTATTTCAACTTTTATTACAAATAAAATTTATTTACTTATTTTCATAATAAATTTTTTTTTTGTAATTAAAATTATTTCGTATTTAATTTGTCTTTTAATTAAAATAGTTAATTTAGATTTTTTTTCTACTAATTATATACGATTTATTTATATTATTATATTAGGAGTACAAAAGAAAATTATTGAATTAGGAAAAATATTAAAAAAACTATATTAAGTTAGGCTAAATATAATAAAAATAAAATATTAAATTAGGCAATACACAATAAAAAATATTAAATTAGGTATAAATTAGGCTCGGATGACACGTAAGCAACCGAAACACCAAAATTTCTTTATTAATCAAGTGAAGCATACAACTAAAACGCATACATTAGGAGGATTTTGCATAAATATATACTTGTTTAACAGTCGTGTATTATACGGGACTTATCAAAATATAAATATAAAAAATATTTGTGATAATTATTTAATTTTAAATCTAAAATAAAAATTAAAATAATATATTCTGATTTGCATATTTTTGTACATATTTTAGTTACCGTTTTTGCATCACGTTGCGTGTGTTTCGCTTGCTTTTAGGTATTTTAGGAGTTAAGTTGGCCGTTTTTCGTTAGTTCTAGGTTTTCTTAGTTTTCGTACGTTTTTATTAGTTTTTGTAGTTTCTTTTACTCTTTCATTTTTCTTGGCCACAGGACGTCCAAGCGGGGCCCGCGCTCGTTTGGTACCGTTTTCACTCGACTCAGGATCGTATGGACAGGCAAGGATTCACAGCGAACGAGGTTCGATAAACCGACAGACGTGAAGAGAACGAGGAATCGAGTCGGGTGCAGCAATCCAGTCGACCGACTGGAAGTTAAGTCTATCGACTGCCCTTCTAGTCGATCGACTGGAACCTCAAAATCGACTGGATTCCAAGGACTTTGGCCGTTTTGGACAGCGCAGTCGATCGACTGACGACATGACCGATCGACTGCCTGTCGATCGACTCCTTTACAGTCGATCGACTGAAAAGCAGATTTTTCACTTCTTTTAGACGATTTTGCCCCTGTGTGATGGATTAAACAACTAACGTCATTTCACTCAGGACCAACTTGCAGAAGGGCCTTTCTACACCAGGAAGCTCCTTCAACCCAGAGACATATTTTCCTTTTCTTTTGATCAAATTGAAATTCTAGTAATTAGTTAATTAGCTCTAGTTTAGTTAAGTGTTAGATCTTCATTAGCTAGTTGTTGAAACTTTTGTTTGGCATTTCTTTTGTGAAGAATCCTTCAAGTTGCCATTTCCATTTGAAGCTCTTGTGGAATCATATGTTTGGTAATCTCTTTCTATTAATTTAATTTTATTCATGATATTTCTTTTTAATCTTGTGTTAATGCTTGGATTATAGTTTAGTTGTTATTTTTGCTTTTCAAAACTTCCATTGTCATTTTATATCTTTCTAACTTTTGAACTTATGCTTTTAAGTTGTTTAATTATTTAGATCAATTTCTCAAATTTTTAGAAGCTTTATAAAATCTTCCTTCTTAAACTTAGATTGTTGCTAAATTAATGTTGTTGACTTTTTCAAATAAGCAAGACTTTAATTTTCCCTCCCTTTTCCTTAATTCAAATTATAAGCTTTCTTAGTTAGCTAGTTTAGATTAATCGTTTTTAAATAAGCTTTAATTCCCTTTTCACATTTTAATGCTTTGAAAACTTCTATTTCAATTTAAAGTTTAGTTATAAAAACTCAAACCAAATCAATGACTACTGCTTTCCTAGTTTAGATTAGTTTAAGTTTCAATCGACAATAAGAGCAAATAAGAAACCGATAAGCCGATAGCATCCATCCTCGAGAGACACAACTCGGGAAGAACTCGCCGCCCTACAACTGGCTCCGTACTCTTGCGGAGACAGATTCTGAAATAGCGCGTCGAGAATTCGTCGATCAAAAATTTGGCGCCGTTGCTGGGGATGAATTAAGGGCTAATGGCGTTCTTATTTACTCTTATTGCTATTGTAAATAGTAGTTAGTTAATTGTTTTACATTCAATACGCGTAATCTTTTGTTGTTGTTGTGTATGCAAGGTAGGCGATCGCTCAGACAGGAGTTGACTCCATTCTTGCCGAACCCCGAGAGGTTGTGATGAGACGCACGAGCCGCTTCAAGGCGAGACACGTCCGACGTCCCATTGCCTCCCCTTATTATCATCGGTGATAGAGGAGCAAACTATGGCCACTCCGTTCGAAAACCCGACGCCTCCTGCCCCTGCCCACGACAACTAAGGGGTTCCGCCTCCGCAAGTATCGACCGGTCCCCCGCGTCACCTCAAGCCGCGGCTCTTCAAGACCCACAACCCATCTTTGCGACGACGTTCGACCAAGGGGGAAATGGCTTTACGAACCAAGACCCCCAAATTTCGAATCCTCAATTTCACGGGACGCCCTACCAAGGTCCGATCATCGAAGGGCCACCGTACCCGTAACAACCGCCGTTCCAAGTTCCGAGGCAGTTTTCATCAAGGTCCACACTACGCCCCCACGGGCACGAGCCACGATTCCCGCATCCGGTCGGGCCCGTGCCTCAATTCCAAAACCCGATAGCCGTTCGTGATATCGGAGGTCACCCTTTCGCCACCCCCGACGGGGGTCCTACCAATAGTATCAAGGAGGTGTCGAGGCCGTACATGGGCGACTTCTTCTCTTGTATTCGATTGATCCCGAGGCTCTCGAATACGATTTGCGGCCGATAGACCTAAACCGACTACCCACGTTCCACGGCTTACCGCAAGAGGACGCTCTGCAATTCCTACGTATCTTTTCCTATACGGTTTCGAGCTTTCCGCGCCAAGGAATTCATATCGACCAAATCAAGATGAGATGTTTCCCGTACACGATGAAGGACAAGGCCGTTGATTGGCTCATGACATTGCCGTCTGATTCAAAAATAACAAAGAGACTCACATTAACAGTACTGGATCTCGCATCGATCCACGAGCCGTCGTCCTTCATGTGCGTACGTACAAAAACCTGGTGCGCCTTGGCCTTTTGACCCGTCTCCCGCTCCTGTATCGAAATAGAATTTTCAAATAATTAACATTAAAATTAAACAAATAAATAATATATTATTATATTCCAAAATTACTTACGATATCCAGAGCATAATCGATATTAGATCTAGCTCCCCCCCTGTGCTTCGACATCCCGGTACCCGGCCCAGCACGCTCGCTCTTCCTGTTCCGGCTGCACTGCTCGGATCTGGCCTTATTCTCGGGCTTATCCCACTCGACCTTCCAAGCCCTAGTTGAGACGCATGATATATAATGTGTTATAAATTATCTATTATAAGTAAAAAAAATTCTAATTTAATAAGAAAATATATAACAGAATCAATTACCTCCAGAGCTCCTCGTTAACGCATCGATGCAGCTTACCAGGATGAGAATTCGCATACTGCTTATACTCGTTCAAAACCTTCCCGTACTTGTCCCCGATCATCGAAAAAAACACGTTCCGTATCTCATGAACACTATACTCCTCCGGGTCCCAATAACAAACCCCCTACAAAAGAAAATAATAATTACATTTCAATTGATACATATGATTGTGTAGTTACATTACAAATTAACAAATTACCTGAAACATCTCCCACCAGAACTCCTTAGTCTCCAGAGGGACCGCCTTATAGCACCACCCGGCGGGATGGAGATCCTTCTCGAAGATCTCCCGGAGTATAGTAGTCACCTTACCATGTCTGCTGTGTAGCCTGTATTCAATTGTATTTTTTTTTTGTTACGAATATAATTTAATCATAACGATAATTAAAATTTTAAAATCATTAAATTACTTACTTGCCCCCTACAATATAAACCTGAATACGTTCCCTCGAAAAAACGTTCCTCGGTAAAAAATTTTCGAGGACAAAATTCCCTCGGAAAATTTCTTCCGAGGGGGAAAACCGAGGGTCAGTCCCCTCGGTTAAATCCAGTCAACGGCCCCTCGGGAAACCGAGGGTCCAGGGCCCTCGGATAACCGAGGGTCAACGGCCCTCGGTTTTCAATTTTATTATTTTTAATTTTTTAAATTTTAAATTTAATTCCTGTTTATTTAAAAATCCCCAAAAAATTGAAAAATATCATTAATGAACATACAAATTAATAAACCAATTATTATAAAAATATTTAAAAATTTAGAATTATTACATCCGTTCGACACAGTAACAAAGTTTATATAAATCAAAATATCCTAGGATGGGGGGGGGGTGGGACTGTTGCAAACGAGCATACAGCGCGGCCATCTAGGCGTTCACCTCGGTAGATCTTTCCCTTCTGCGACCCGACGACGTCGAAAAAAATGCGATCAGAGTCAACCTCGGTACTCGCATCCTAAGAAGACGGCCGACTTTCGAGCTAAGATTGCCTCGTTCACCAACTCGTTAGTAAATTTTACATTAAAAGCAAAAAACAAGTTAAAAATAACAAAGAGACTCACATTAACAGTACTGGATCTCGCATCGATCCACGAGCCGTCGTCCTTCATGTGCGTACGTACAAAAACCTGGTGCGCCTTGGCCTTTTGACCCGTCTCCCGCTCCTGTATCGAAATAGAATTTTCAAATAATTAACATTAAAATTAAACAAATAAATAATATATTATTATATTCCAAAATTACTTACGATATCCAGAGCATAATCGATATTAGATCTAGCTCCCCCCTGTGCTTCGACATCCCGGTACCCGGCCCAGCACGCTCGCTCTTCCTGTTCCGGCTGCACTGCTCGGATCTGGCCTTATTCTCGGGCTTATCCCACTCGACCTTTCCAAGCCCTAGTTGAGACGCATGATATATAATGTGTTATAAATTATCTATTATAAGTAAAAAAAATTCTAATTTAATAAGAAAATATATAACAGAATCAATTACCTCCAGAGCTCCTCGTTAACGCTTCGATGCAGCTTACCAGGATGAGAATTTGCATACTGCTTATACTCGTTCAAAACCTTCCCGTACTTGTCCCCGATCATCGAAAAAAACACGTTCCGTATCTCATGAACACTATACTCCTCCGAGTCCCAATAACAAACCCCCTACAAAAAAAATAATAATTACATTTCAATTGATACATATGATTGTGTAGTTACATTACAAATTAACAAATTACCTGAAACATCTCCCACCAGAACTCCTTAGTCTCCAGAGGGACCGCCTTATAGCACCACCCGGCGGGATGGAGATCCTTCTCGAAGATCTCCCGGAGTATAGTAGTCACCTTACCATGTCTGCTGTGTAGCCTGTATTCAATTTTTTTTTTTACGAATATAATTTAATCATAACGATAATTAAAATTTTAAAATCATTAAATTACTTACTTGCTCCCTACAATATAAACCTGACCCCCCCCCCCCCCCCCCCCCCTCTGTGGTGGGACCAGCTGCCGTCGCGATGTACCCGCCATCAGACGGTGTATGTAGCGGTGTGTGTGATGTCGGTGTCGGTGTATGTGTGGGTGTATCCAGCGTCGGCGCTGAATGATCAGCACCGAGGACCCACGTAGTCATCCTCGAAATCAGCTAAACGATTAGCCGAAACCCATATCGGATCGACCAATGCTGCTGGAACCTCGACCTCTCGGCATCTGATAAAATTATTAAATAATAATACGAGCATTTTACAGAACACAAGTGCATATTATATATCAAACGTTTTAATAAAATCCAAACATGAAAGAAATAAGTTTTAAAAAGAATTAGATTACATAAATTTCAAACCAAACTAATCACTTTCACTATTAAGGTTATCATCAAACTCATCTTCGTCTGTGTCTTGATCTGTATCTTGATCGGTGAGTAACTCTTCTTCTGCATCATCATTTGTCTCGTCACCAAGTTCATCCACGTAATTATCATTGGGGTCGTGCAACTGGAAATCGACATCGTCGAGTTGAATCGGATTACGTGTATCTGCAGCTTCCTCTTGAAATGATTCTTCTGGTAGAGGTTCGATAAATTCAACATTTGATCTCGCCTTAATTTTACACGTTGCCCACCAATCCATCTTGTCTCGTCTCAAACTTGGGTACGCACAATAGTACACTTGTACAGCTTGAGAAGCAAGTACGAAAGGTTCATATCGATTGAACCTACGCTTATGATTGATATCGACTAGCTTATAATTTGGATGAACTTTTGTGCCTGTAGGAGTTGGATCAAACCATTCGCACTTGAACAATAGCGTGTTTCTCTCCATCCGGCCGGTGTATTCAAGCTGCACAATTTCTATGAGACGGCCGTAATAATCATACTCGGCTGCTCCATAATTTGACCCTTTAATGCATACTCCACTGCTCGATGTTGTTTTGCTAGATCCGTGCTCCAATGTGTGAAATCTATAACCGTTTACCTTACATCCGGGTATACATTTTCCACACATCTTGACGGACCCTCAGCTAAGCTCCTAATGTTCACGTCGATCACATTGTTCGAACGATCTCTAGCCTATGACATTGAATAATTATTTTTAATTTAAGAAATATATTACGGTAATTATATGATATGCATCTCGGTATCGAACGTCTTACGTAATGTTTGAACCAATTGGCAAATTCATTTTCCAATTTTTTGTTGAGCCTTATCATCGGTAATGTTTGGTTGGAGATGTTGAATGTTCTTCGTGAAAATACTACATAATTTGTTAGACAATTGAGTAAAAAAGTATCAGTATATATATATATATATATATATATATATATATATATATATATATATATATATATATATATATATATATATATATATATACACACACAATTACAGTGTAAATTGAAACCGTAAAAAACCAATCACAACATCAAGCAATCACATTAAAACCATAACAATAAACCGTAAAAAACATGAAATTAACATGCATGTACCGATCACCACAGTATTTCACCACCACCATCAAAAACAATTTAAATGAAATTGCATAACGGAACCCAAATTACGTAATTATTTCTAAATTGAACACTAATTTGGTAATTATTCTAAATTGAACCCTAATTTCTTTATTAATCCTAAATTGAACCCTAATTTTGTAATTATTCCTAAATTGAACCCCAATTACGTAATTATTCCTAAATTGAACCCTAATTACGTAATTATTTCTAAATTGAACCCTAATTGCGTAATTATTCCTAAATTGAACCCTAATTGGGTAATTATTCCTAAATTGAACCCTAATTACGTAATTATTTCTAAATTGAACCTTAATTTCTTGATTAATCCTAAATTGAACCCTAATTTTATAATTATTCCTAAATTGAACCTCAATTACGTAATTAATCCTAAATTGAACCCTAATTACATAATTATTTCTAAATTGAACCCTAATTAAGTAATTAACTCTAAATTGGGCCCTAATTATGTAATTAATTCTAAATTTGACCCTAATTACGCAATTATTTCTAAATTGGGCCCTAATTGTATATTCATTCTAAATTGGACCCTAATGTGAAATTAATTTTAAATTACCATATTTATATAATCATTTATAAATTGAACACTAATTACATAAATAATCCTAAATTGAACCATATTTATATAATTATTTATATATTCCCTAATTACAAAAATAATCCTAAATTGAATTAAATCCTAATTAATCCTAATTTCAAACTCTAATCCCTAAACCCTAATCTTAATCCTAATCTAAGAAAACTAATTACACAATAATTTCATTACAACAATTATATAAAAAAATATACAAAATAATAAAAAAATATAAAACGAAAAATGATAACAGAAATAAAAAAGGGCAACTTAGCTTGGAGGAGCACCACCCGGCGGAAGATGGAGCGGAGCAGGCGGAGGTGGAGGCCGGACCTCGGAGCGGCAGCGGCGGTGGATGCTGGGCCTTGAAGKAACGACGCAGCAGTTTGGCGGCTGATTTGTACATATTTGTATGTGATTTCGTGTGTTTTTTCATCGTATGTTATGTGCT
>BMAC01000164.1:425309-458068 GCA_014905375.1 Phtheirospermum japonicum
ATTCGTTAATAATTATACTTACATACTTATAAAAATTCAAAAGATGTCATATTTTCAAACCCGTCTCTAATCTATATTAATTAATTATTATTAAATTATTTTGTATTTATGTTTAGATTAATTTTGTTAGTAATTACAGTTACATACTTTGAAAAATTTCAAAAGGTGTCATACTCTCAAGCCTTCTCGGTATTGTGTCATTGTCTAATAAATATTAATTAATTATTATATAATTTTATTTTTTTATAACTAAATTGAGTTCATTACTAACATTTAGTTACATGCTCCAATTATTGCAAAATATATCATAATTTACATATATAGAATATTTAAAATTTCAAAATTAAATTATTCAACTTTAATTATAAATAAAATTTATTAATTATTTTCATAAATAATTTTTTTGTAATTAAAATTATTTCATATGTAACTTGTCTTTTAATTAAAATAATTAATTTAGATTTTTTTCTACTAATTATATATGACTTATTTATGTTATTATTTTAGGAGTATAAAAGAAAATTATTGAATTAGACAAAATATAAGAAAAAACTATTGAGTTAGAGTAAATATAATAAAATAAAATATTAAATTAGGCAAGATACAGTAAAAAAAAATATTAAATTAAGTATAAATTAGGCTCGGATGACACATAAGCAACCGAAACACCAAATTTTTTTATTATCCAAGTGAAGCATACGAAGCAGACACATACATTAGGAGGATTTGCATAAATATACTTGTTTAACACCCGTGTATTATACGGGACTTATCAAAAGATAAATAAAAAAGATTTATGATAATTATTTAATTTTAAATCTAAAATAAAATACTAAAATAATGTATTCCCAACTCGTGCCTTGTGTATGTCTAATCTATTTATTAATTATTATAAATATTAAATAATTTTGTATTTGATGTTTAAATTAAATTCATTAATAATCTTAGTTACATACTCAAAAGGCGTCACATTCTAAACCCGTGTCTAATATCTATCTTATTATTATTGTTATTAAATTATTTCATATATTAATGTTTAGAATAAATTCATTAATAATTATTAGTTACATACTTTGAGATATTCAAAAGATGTTATACTCTCAACCCGTGTCGCATTGTACTTGTGTCTAATCAATGTTTATTAATTATTAGCATATAACTTAATATTTTCATGTTTAGATTGAATACATTACTAATATTTAGTTACATACTTAAGTTATTGTAAATAACTCATATTTTACATATATATAATATTCGAAACTCCAATATAAAATTATATTAAATTATATTATCAATAAAAAATATTTAATTATTTTCATAATAAAGTTTTTTTAATTAAAATTATTTCATATGTAGTTTTTATTTTAATTAAAATAACTAATTTAGATATTACCTACAAATTATATATGACTTATTTCTATTTTTATATTAGGAGAATCAAAAGAAAGTATTGAATAAGAAAAAATATAATAAAAGAATTAAATTAGGTAAGAATAAATAAAAAAAAAGTATTAAATTAGGTAAATATTAAGCTCGGATGACACATAAACAAACGAAGCACCATAATTTTTTATTTGTCAATTGAAGCATACGAAGCAAACAAATAGGTTATGAGAATTTTGCATTAATATATAGGGTGATATAACAAAAACTTTTTTTTTTTTTTGCTTTCTTAGAAGAGCCGCGAAAAAAGAGGATCCCACACCTCCCACCTTTCTTGTTGTTGAGCTTGGCCATCTCCTAGTTCGACGCCTGGCGGAGCAAGTGTCAATTCTAAGTTTATTTCTTTACCTGTGACAGAGTCCCCCGAAGGATCCATCATCTTAGCTTGCTCGAAATCAAAAAGAGAAAGAATGAATGCTACCAGAGGCCCTCCACCACACCAACCGAGACTACTAAAAAGAAAGTGGAGAGATTTGGCGCGAAGACACTTGGAAAGTAAGAGATTTGAAAGAAAGATTCGGACCAAAGACAAAAGAAGACATTTTTTTCTCATATTAGCAAAGAGTCATCCTTGGTATCACATTTGTTTCCCTCATTTTTCGGCTGGGTATATATATAGTAAATTCCTGGCTTCCCTTCCGAGTTCCAATTCATAAAAAACAATTAAACCTCTTCATACATCACTAAAAAATCAAAAAGGGCACACTCCAACTAATTTGGTCTAAAAACATTGTCATACACCACTCTAGTTAAACACACTCTCAGTCATGCTCATTAACCTAAAACCCACAATTAGTACCTGAAAAACACTCTAAGCACCTCCAGATGCTTTCATCTACCAAGATTATTAACAAACAAAATAAATAAAAAATACCCATCCTAAGCACGCGTTTCTTTCTCAAACACAACATGTTCTAATTACACCTCTTAACCGTTTTACTCAACTGGAACACTGGATGCCTCCGTAACTTTTGCATCCCTTTTCGCAGACTTATCCGGTTCAGTATCCCTTCTTCGCCTTCCATTTTGTCGTAATCGTCTTTAAAGCTGTGTTCTAATGTTCGTCTCTTGCGGATGCCCGGTGAGGCCCCACCCAACGCGCATTCGTATTTCTCTCCACAGTCGCTTTTACTCCTGATGCTCAATGAGTTGTCGTTGTTGTCGGATTCGAGCCTCTCTAGAGTGCTACTCCGCAAGAGGTTAGCGGAGGTATCAGGGTCCTTATTAGACAAACAATCGTGAAAAGATTGCTCGTTTGGAACCTTTGATGGGGGTGACTCGTCTTCAATATTTTCGAAAGAATCGTTGCACTCAGTGAATAGCGTGGTGGCGGATGATTCTTCTCGTTCGCGGAGGGTTTTCATGATGAGTGTCTTGAGAAAGTTCATGACTTGGACGGCGTGGATCAATGCGGTCAATGGATCGGCCATCTGCATAAATTGACAATAAGTCTTGAGTTTTTACCAATATTATTAGCAAGCAAGAATGGGAAAAAATGGATCGACTACTAAAGAGATCATAACCTCTTATAAAGAGTTATGAATGTCTATAATGTTAAAAACCAATCGTTGATGATGTTTGGTTGAGCTTATAAGCTCTCTAATTTTTATATTTTTTTTTAAGAATAGGTCGTATAACCTCCCAAAATAAGATATTAGGAGCTTATAAACTTTTCTTTCTTGTTCCCTTTCTTTTTAAAGTGCGGGACCTAACTTTTTCAAAGAAAAATCTTAGTACAAAAACCTCCTTTAATTTTAACCATTTTAACTACAAAACTGTCATTACTAGTCTAATATCATTTTTTATTATTCAAACACTTTAACAATTTATTTTCAAAGGATGATCCAACACATTGCTCAATCGATGTCTAACATTTTCAATATAAGCACCTGAGTCATGTTGGGTGCAAACACCATAGCGATGTTTCTAGCGTTCATCTTGTTGTGATGTTCGTGCTGCACCACATCGGCCATTAGATTGACTGCCCAGTCAAGTAACGCAGCTTCGGTGGGAGGAAGCAATTTGACGAGCACGGAGCACTCTTCTTCTGAGTTGCAATGCATAACCTGTTCTGGCGTCAAGCAATCAAGAACTCCTGATGGAAGCTCTCTGAACCATGCCTGATTACCACAAGACCAAGCATTAAACCACATTCAGAAACATCGTGACAGGTAATTAGTCGGTAGTACAAATGAAGGGAGTGTTTGCAAACACTTCTGTTTTTAAAAAAAAAAAAAAAGACAAAAAATGATTTATTGTAGTAGAATGTAAAAGCTACAAAAATAACTTTCAGAATTTGATTTTGGATAGACCACGAAAACAACCATATATAAATTATATGAATATTTATAAAGAGAAATTACATTTTTTTTCCATTTCTTTTTATGTTAAGAACAGACATTTTAGATTACTATAGAGATTTGAATATGATTGTCAAAACAAACATCTTATGTACAAAAATACCAAAAGCACATCTCCAAAATCATAAGCAACCCCCCCACTTCCAATTTTGAAATTTGGATTAAATGAAGCAGAAACAGACGCAGAAAGTGGCATTTGCAAATACCGAAAAGTGGATTTTTAAGCTAAAAAGTTGAGAATCAATTCCTTTTTTTTTTTTCTTTTTGGAGGGGAGTGGGGGCTAATAGTTTGAAAGCAATCCCAAAAACAAGTAACCACAACAACAATAACTACCAATGTCATGGTTATATATCGCTAAAGAAAAACAATAGGAATTTAGTAGTGGGCCTTGGATATTACTAAAAGAACAAGCAGACACCGCAAATGGGAAAAAAAAATGATTTTGGATTTCTCCTATCTGAGATGAAATTTCAGTACATAGCAGCAAATTTACAACTTGCTAATGTCAAAATGAGAATAGACAAAAAAAAAAAAAGGTTAAAAATCTAATCATATAATCAATGTATTTGTGACTTCTCTCCTTTTGGACAAACAACAATAACTTCATCTTTCAAAATAAAATATAATAATAATAATAATAACTTCAAGAAAAGAATCTTTCATGCAATAATTACCAAAAGTGATTTTCACATTGGAATATTTACAAAACTACCCTAGAGGTTTGTTTATGTCAACCTATACATGGTAATTTGTAAAGCAAATACAAACCTCAAGAGGGTATTTGCAAAGTGGATCTTTTTGTAATTAAACAACATAAACTTTTTTTTTTGTACATATCCCTTTCTCAGATTAGAAAATTAATGAGCTAGAAAAATATAATTTGAAACCGGTTGATAGAAAGATACCTTTATCAACCCTGATAAACAGTGGACATCAATCCCATGTGGTACATCTCCTTTATTCAGCTGGTTCCGAACATTTTCTTCTTGACTATTCTCAGCATTAATTCGGAAAATTCCTTCTGCCTTAAAAATAAATCACAAAAATATAATCAGCGGACGAATTTTATTAGTAAAAGAAAAACACTGAAATTACCAACAAGATCCAAAAGGAAAAAAAAAAATAGAAAAAAGAAGATAATATGTACTTCGAGGCCGCCTTCCGAGTATAAACGGTTTTGCACTCTGAGAAGAATGGTTGGCACACTGTTTCCTCTATGGTCATACGAACACTGCATTGACTGTGCAGAAACTCCGAATACGCTAGCACTGTTAAGTGTGAACAAATAATAGCACAAATAAGGGCACTATTATCATGGAGAATAATCAAATTTTATGGAGATGCATACAATGTGGTTCATCATGATTATTCAAATTTCGCGATTTCTCAACATAAAATAGGTTATCTTGATTGCTTATTAGATATAAATTCCGAGTGTTTGCATTCACTAAGGCCTACTTGATTGAGCTTTTTGGAGGAGCTTATACCTTATTTCCTCCCCATAAGTTTCTTTAGATTGTTTGGTAAGAACTCTCAATAAGCTCCTGATAGCTTATTTGGCCTAATGAGCACTTAATAAGAAAAAGCTACAAATTAAGCTCCTAGCTTATTGGATAAATTCATTTTTATCCTTTTATATTGTAATAAATATTATTTTGTAAACTAACATACTATTTTACATTTTACGGAAATATTGTTTTTAGACGTAATTTTTATTTATTATTATAATTGTTTTTCTTATTTTTTTTATAAATTATAATAGGAAGTCTTTAATTATAATCATAACATACAATCAGCTAATTTACCAAACACTAATTTAAATTAACTATCAGCTACCAACTATCAATCGTCAGCTTTTTAAATCACCTCAACCAATCAAAGCCTTAAAACAAAAATAATCTTAGCTTTTACACACAAAAATTTTCACATATTAGTTATTCTGCTTCTATTTGGACTTTTATACAAAAGTAATAAAAAGCTTCTACAGTTTATTAAACAGTCTCTCTTATCTTGATCAATATTTAGCTTTTATTTACAAATACTACTACTAACTTTTGAATTTCAATTAATTGTCGGTTCTACAAACAGCAATAAATCACTTGTTCCAAAGACAGACCAATAGAGCAAGAAATCATTCGTTTATTAAAGTAAGCAAATATAGGTCATTGTGTTCCTATCGGTTAAATTATAGATATTCCCAACCTCTCACCACTAAAAAGTCGTTCCACAGCAAATATATGCTTTTTTGCTTTTTAAAAATAATTAAACAATTTTTTTTTTAATTTCTATTTAATTTATTTTATTTATTGAGTAAAATGTTAAGGGTTAAAAAAAACAAATGTACTTTCCACTAGGTGGCGGGGGCAGGTTTTTAAAAAATAATAGTTACAAAAAGAACTTAAAATCCCTTATTTAATTTACTTTGTTTATTGAAATAATAAAATATTAAGGAATTTTACCATCTCAAAAGAAATTATTTTATATTCTTAATGAGCGTTGATGGAGGGAGTACTAATATTAATTAGTATCACTCCTCCCAAAATATTCATTACAAAATAATTCCGGCAAATACTTAGTGAATAAGTAAACTAAAAAAGGAAAGAGCAAAAAGGAAAGAAAAAAGTAACCCAATATTATGATGCGAGTTAATGATTCCAAAGAAACTCATTAAGTGCATATATTTTACTTACTGCCATACTAAAAATATTAAATTGATTTCTTTATTTTCAGAACTCCACGAAAATTTAGAATTAGAAGTAGCCATAATTGAATGCACTAGGTGTAGCCTAGGTGCATGCACACGCAATAATTACTCTTCCACCAGACCACATTAACTCCTTAAAGCCCAAAATTTTCATTAATAAAGGGATAATTACAACGAAAACCCATGCGATTAAAAATATTCGAAATTGCAAAATCAAAGGGAGTAATAATAAGGAAAAAATAATAGTGGTAATTGAAAAGGCGGAAAATAAAAGGTCGCAGATTACAACCTGGCGCTGGGGGGTTTACGAGGGACATCTGGCTGAAGCTCGACCGGCAGGCCCAGAAACCCATCAAACCGGTCGAATGTGACGTGGGACACGTGGCGCACGTCCGTTGGCCAACCAATATCCACGTCGGACGCGACGTCGTCAGCCTCCACGCTGCACGTGACCAGCGACTTCCGCAGCGCCGCCGCCACCACCGCCAGCACCGAGAACTGCGACTGATTATTACTCACTTTGCCATTGCGAGCATTTCGGGCCGGGCTTAAAAACGGCGTCGCGGCGGGATTCTCGGAATCATCATCGTCGTCGTCCTCATCCTCGTCGTCGTCACTGTTGAAATCCCCAAAATAACCCTCGTCCTCGTCTTCTTCTTCCTCCTCATCCTCCTCGTCTAGGGGGCTGTGAGGGGAAGAGGTGACCAGCGGCATTGAGCAGGACTTAGATCGGAAAAGGCGGGCCATAATTCCGGGCTTCGGGCTTTGAGGATTTTATTGAAATTAATTCGAAGAAAGAAATGTGGGGATTAATGGTAATGAAGATAATTTGGTGAGGGATGGGAGAAGGGGAAATTAGGAAGAGGAAAGAATGAGTGGGAGAGGATAGTTTCAGATATGATAGCAGGTAAAAATTGAGAGTGATGGGGAAAGAATTGATGTGTTTTGGATGGCAACTTGTATAGTATATAAATAATATTAGATGTACGCAAGTATCTGTGAAATTTTGTAAGTATTACTAGTATTTACAGGTATCGAAAATCTAATTTCACTGCTACTGTGGGGGGTCACGGGGAAGAAGAAGAAAGAGATGAATTGGAGTTTGGAAGTATGCCTGCGTTTCGTGTTCTATCTATATTATATATATTATACACACCACTATTTGTTTAAAGGAAAATCAATTCATAAATAAATATTAATATTAACAATCTGTGGTATCAAATTTATTGGTACCATATTTGTTTATTGATTTTAATCTTTGTGAGAGATTTACTTTTTGTAATTCTTCAACATTCATCATTAATCTTATTTAGCAAATCTGATAGCTTGATTGATTTTTCGTGGACAATGCAACCACTTTAAGGAAATTAAACGTGTAGGTATTAATTAATTAGTATATATTCTTCGCATCACATTCTTGAAATTTAATTGTGTTTTTTCTTTCATAAAATTATTTTATGGGAAAAATTCCAAAAGGGCAAAGTGTGCACTGTTTGGTGTCATTCCACACTTTTAGGCTGTGATTTCCTCTCTCTCGTCCTGTTTTTCCTTTAATAGACAGCTATGTAATTGCATTCATCTTTTTCTTGTAATTTTGCTCTTTCAAGAATATGATTTATTTATTTTAAACGTACCAAATGAGCGAAATATATAACCTTCATTTTTTTATAATCAGAAAATAAAATTACGAAATTGATTCTAATACAATCAAAATAATGAAGTTATGGCAAAATTAATCGTGCAATTTGTAATTGCTCTTAAATTTAGCCCTAAATTGACGGAAAACCCCAATCTAGATTAGGATAAAAATTCACAAACTGAGTTGGTACACTCTGGCAAAATTAAAGGAATCATTAAAAATATCTATAGTTAGGTGACAAAATTAACAGTCTAAATTAGGATAAAGACCAATTTCATTACACTCGCAATTTTGCCAAATATATATTATAAAAGACAATTACATAGGAGTATTTAAATGTATGAATAATGGAAGTCTGTAATATTTTGGTGTGAGTCAGTGTCGAACCTTGAGACCCCACGCCCCGAAAGTAGAGAAAAATCTAATGAAGTTTTGTTGGCATGACAAGTACCGATGCATGGTTTAGAGACATAAATAATAACTCTAGAGAAACAAAACAGAGGGGACAATAATTTTTATTTTTAATAAAATCTGTTTAAAGAAACGAAAAAGAGAATTCCCAAAATGCGCAGTTTATTTGGTGTAATATGAAAGCGAAAGAAGCGAGAGGGATGAGCCCACTTATAGTGGAGTGAGACAAAGATACATAAATGCACAATGTCTCATCTTTAATTTATTAGGCTAAGGATGCTATCAAGATGGTTGATCAATGTACTGAAAAAGCGATAATCCAAGTAGACTGGGGCTAGCGTTTAGGCGGAAATTGAACGAAATTAGACGGGTCTTTGATGTGGTTAGGAGACAATGGGCAGATCGGCCCATAGAGGATCCGAACACGCCAAGACAGAAAAGCGGGGTTTCAAATAAGAACCACTTCATATTTGAGAATTAAAATAAATCGTGGGTCTTATATTTAATTAAGGAGATGAACTACATTTTTTTATTTTTCTTTATTTGATGAAAAACATGACGATTATATAATAAAAATACTATTAGGGTACATAATTAATATATAATCAAAATATTACCGATATATAAATACTAGTTCTCGGGTTTTCAAATAAAATTGTATATTTATTGGAACCAACCCTATATAGGGAATGATTTATATATAAACATATTTAAAAATAAATAATATTGTGAAGGATGAGACGGTACCCACGAAACAAAAGTGATATCCAAATCTGTCTGCCCGTCCCACCCCGTTCCTCCACGGGTTGCGGGGCAAGACGGGACGCCCCAACTAGCATGCTTAGAGACGGAGTTGGATGAGGCAAAATTGTCATCCCTAAAAAGCGATCAAACAAAATATGTAAATCAAATGTAGTAAGATTATCACACAATAATAAATTAATTTTCAAATCCGATAATTACCATAAATTCATAAATTGGCGGATTGAAAATCAAATACTATTAGATTGTTATTCGAATAATTCTTCAAATGCAGCAGGTCCATTTTCCAATTAATATAGATTCAACTTTAAGTGAAATAATCCAAAATTATGGTATGAATATACCACAACACCCTAACTATAAACAAAATAATAAGAATAAGTGAAGAATTAATAATAATAATAATAATAATAATAATAATAATAATAATAATAGGCAGCATGATGGCTGCCACCGGCTAGCCTGAAATTTTTCCGACAAGTTTTTTTTACAATTTTTGGGATAAAAAGCTTCTTACTATATATTCGAACTTCTTATTATATGTCTGAAATTTTTTACTATATGTCTAAAATCTTTAACTAATGTCCAAAAAAAATTAACGGTCACCTGAAAAAATTTCGTACAATATGTTCGAATTTTGTACTATACAAAATTTCTTACCTAAATATATTCTTGTCAATCTTTTAATTGTATATTTATGGTTGGACTATTTAATATTGTATAATTACTTGAATATTTGACAAAAATATTATCTTATGGTGATTGACAAGTGTCTTAACAATATATGTGTTGATAGTCGATGTAATCCTAGATAAAGAAGTAAGGACTCGTGTGTTAACCAGGCCCACAAAGAGGGAAATCATTTTACATCAGAACTACCAACCTACGACTTGCTGCGCAGATCGGTGCGATTCTAGCCTACCCGGTAGGAGTCGTGCTTGGCAATGTGCGAAATTTTCCTTGGCGACTGGTCGGTGCGGTGCGCATGGTTTAAGCTGAAACCACGCATGGCCTGGCAGGTGATCAACGAGTTGGACCGGTTGGATGCTTGAGCGGATGATGTTGTCGTAATTGTGCGATCGAAGCCTTAAACAAGCCTCTCGCATGAGATAAAGACCATTGACTGCAAAGGCGACCGACTGGTGCGGCGAGCTTGATCTAATGATCAGGACATGCGCTCGGTATCCCGTGCCTAGCGGGGCAATGCTAGGGCGTGCTTGGCTTCGTGCGCGGCCTCCGATGCTTGTTGCGTCGTGGGTAGTCAAATTGAACAGTCAATCGATTGGGAACCGCTGTCCGGACCGGTCCCCACCGACATTCATTTATTTGATTTTTTTAGGGTAAATTCCAGTTTTAGTACCCAAACTATGCCTGAATCTCAGGTTCAGTACCCCACATTTCAAAGTATCAATACCAGTACCCCGAGTTACATTTTTCTTTCGAATTTGGTACCCCGCGTTGACTTTCCGTTAAAAACTAACGGTTTCAAAAATGAGACAATTACAAAAGACACCCAATAAAAACATATGGTTCAATCAGGTCCCAAAAAACTATAAAAAACTCATATCAACTCCAAAATACTTTAAAAGTGACAAAAAATCATCATCCCCCAAGACTATAGTTTTTGGGAATGTGGGTATACTTCTTTGGTGAATGTGGGTATTCTTCTTTGGGTACGCTGAGCCAAATTAAATCACTTTTTATTTTTTCCTTATATATTTTCAGTTCAAATAATATTTTGATAGTACATTACTCGGGAAAAAAAAAAAGAAAAGAGAAAAAGTTACAAGTTTTATACATCAGTGTTTGACCAGGAAGCAATACTTTTCTTAAACACGAAAGTATTATTTATAGCAATGAAAAGTAATAAATTTATATTTAAAAATTAATAAATTTAAGTTTAAGAAGTATAGTTATGGTTTTACACTGAGACTTAATCGTGTACTAATTTCTGATTTGCATAATTATTCGTGCAGCACGGCTCAAACCCTTGAACGCTGTCAACGTTGCTCTTTCAATCCCTTAGACAGCTGTGCTGAAAGAGAAACACAGGTTTAATTTAGTTTTGATTTTTGGACTTCTTATGGCACTGGCAGTGTATATAAAATATTTGCTTAATTAGTTCGATTTTCATTATTTTCGTTTTTGGTGACAAATTAACACAGAGCTGGTTCCAAGAGGTCTCAAAATTAAAGGCCAAGTACGAATCTCTTCAGAGGACTCAAAGGTCAATGCCACTTATTCAGTCAACTCTATAGTTTGATTTTTTTTTTTTATTAATTTCTTTATAAATCGCTACAAATTAAAAAATTTATCGGAAAAATCATGTGTACTTGGCCAGGATTGAAATGTGTATTAATTATTTCAGCCAGTTTTTAATTACTACAATCAGATGATTGTATTTTAGAGTTTATTCTTCTTAAAAAAAAATACGGGACCTTCTAATTTGCTCGTTAATATTATTTTTATATAGTTAGAGATTAAAATTGGAATTGGTTTTGTGTACGCGTGTGATGCATATTGACATCTAAAAAATGATCAATTTAAAGTCACTTGCTTGGTGAAGATCTTGGACCGTTGAGTCTTAAGGAGTTATAGAATCTTGAAAAACAAGTTGAAGGAGCTCTTGTTCAAGCTAGGCAAAGGAAGGTACTTAATTAGCAATTAATGTGCTCTAATTACCCATTATCATACACATTAATTAATTTGGAAGAAATAGTAATATTGTTGTTCTCGATTATTCGGATTTGGGATTGCGATCAAATTCTTCATGTTTGTAGTTGAAATTATTTTCAGGTTTCATGTACAATATTAATATTACATATACATGGTCTAATTTCATATGGTGTCAAATAATTAAGTGTCCATAAATCAAACATAATTTTGAAGGAATATTAGTTATTACAGACACAAATTATGATGGAACAAATAGAAGAGCTCCACAGAAAGGTAAATTCCTTAGAAATTTAAAGAATACACTTGATATTTTAATTTTTCAATTTTTTTAATTTTATCATGTTTATTTTTAAAACCATGCATGTTAACTATCAATAAATATTGGTCTTTTAATCACTTTTAAAGTATTTTGGGGTTGATCTGAATTTTTTATAGTTCTCTGAAACCTGATTGAACCATATGTTTTTATTGGGTGCCTTTTGTAATTGTCTCATTTTTGAAACCGCTAGTTTTTTAAAAAAAGGTAGATTCTCCAACAAATATAATAAATCATGAATTCACTACCACCGCAGCCATTTTGCAGCTTGGTCCTCCAATTGAAACTTGTTCCTGGGAAATCTTCAGTTCGGCTCATACGACTTTTCCAAGTTCCATTCACTACAAAAAATAATATTTTATCGAGGGAGAAATTCTCCATAATGGTCAAAAATTATTCGGTATTCAACCATGGGATTATCAATGATAATTTTCCCTCGATAAAAACCTCATCGATAAATTTTAACGAGAGAAATGCGCCCTCGCTAATCATCCTGACGGGTTTACTGATGATAATTTTTGTTGGTAAATTACTCGACCCTCAAATTGGATAAACCTTGTATGTTCTTTCGTTAGTTAACGAGGGAAAATAATCCCTTTTGGTATTTTCAAGGGCAAGTTGCCCTCATTATTATCGAAGGCAATATTTTCCTCAAAAATACCAAGAGCATTTTTGCTATTAACAAGTGATTAATATTTCCTTGCTAATTTATTTAATATGATTTTTGTAATAATATTGAACCCTAGCTCGCCCGGCACAACCCGTCTAGCCCGCCCAACCAAGCCCTCGACCATCTTCATTTTAATCCCCCAAATATTTCCTTTATATATTGTAAAAGGGAATTGAACATTGGCATCAAGTGTGAGGGTGTGGTGCCCAACCGTAGGCCATGCGTAATAAATTTACGTAATTTGTTTATTTTATATTATCATCTAAAATTTTAAATTTTAATTCTAAATAATTATATTATAAATGTATATTGTTATTAAAAATATTATAATTATATTGTATGTATTGAAAATTATACATATTGAATTAAGATATTAAGTTATTTAGACAAAAGTTGAAATGAAAACAATTATGCAAAAACTGTCATTGTTATTAAATAAAAATGCATGGCATATTAAATATTTTATTTAAAATATATTATATGAAATCACAAAATATACTAATTGATAGATCATTTTATTATTTATTTTTAAATTAAAAATACCGGCGACATGATTTTTTCTCGGTAATAAAGAGGGGAATTGAAATCCCCTCGGTAAATTTTGAAGCCCTCGTTTTTTTCTTCTTTTTTAATTTCTAAATTTATTGGGGGATTCATTATTTTTATTTTTTCTGAAAAAATAAAAATATATAGTAATTGTAAAATAAGGAAAACAATTATATGGTATCTTTTAAAAAAATAATGATATTTCATTTATTTTATTTGTATTACATTTTTTTTATAACTTTAAATTTTCTATTATTCTGGAAAATGAAAGTACCGAGGGCATTACCCTCCGTTTTTTATATTTTTAAAAAATTAATATTTTTGGCGTTAATATATATATATATATATTCCTCGTGAAATTTTTTCTTGGTATCAATTCCTTCATAATGTCCTTTGTATTTTTTCGGTAACAATGACAACAAACATTAATACTGATATATCGAGATTCAACACAGTATAATATCGAAGAATAAATTTCTTGGTATGTACTTAGAAATAAAACTATCGATTAATTCCTCGTTAATCAGCTAGTTTTTTTGTAATGATTCTTCTTGTCTTTTCTTTCCTAGATCGAGCCACGCCCACGATAACCATCCATCTTTCCTTATTTTTCAATCCATGTACTTCTCTCAAGGATCATATATGCTTTACCACCTCGTGCATTTACGGGCGTCAACAATCTTTTAAAGAAATAAGTGATTGGTAGTTGTTAATTAATCAACTACTATTAGATTGTTAATTATGGAAAAGAATAGATCAAAACACTTATTTCCTTAACCCTTACTTTCTTATAGAGATTTTGAGTAATAAACTTGTCAAATGAAGATTACATTCTTAGCTGGAGTCAAACAAATTACCGCATAGATGCTGACTATAGGGAAAGTGAGAAAGCCGAATATTTTCCTTTTATTTTATCTCCTTTTTTGTTTTCTTCCTTTTTAGAAGGTTCGAAAAATCGGGATGACTTTTGAACGACGTGTTTTTTTTTTTCTTTCCTCGTATTCATATATTTATAACTGGTTTTGTGATTTTCAATAGTTTAATTGTGATTTTGTTTTTTTTAGGTGTTTGGAATGGTGGATCTCAAACAGTTGAAGTGGATGTCCGAAATTTTCAAAATAATTGATCATCAATCATCCTCAACTTAGTATCATAATATTAATTTGTATTTATCGTCTCAAAACACCATACATTATAGTTTCACGTTTTTTAATAAACATTAGGTTGACCGTCACGAATATATAACGTTTATAATTATAACCTAATCCATGATGTTCTTGAAAAGAACCTGGTTGATGCTAAATGGATTAGATAAGCTAGGGTACTATATATTAGGTTTATGATCACATAGTATTTCAATTAACTTGCTACAATACTTTTATATCAATTGTGAGAGAGTGGTTGTTAGCGCTTTGAAATAATGAAATACTATATGTGTTATATTGAGCCACTAGCTAGAGTCTAGGGACATTTGAGCCCACCAAAAATGAAATATTGGATTCATAGCCATTGTGTGATAACTAATACTAGTAACTAATTATGTATGATGATGGATTTTGAGATAAAAACAATAAGGAAAGTAGTTGAAGATGTATGCATATTTAAAGGTATGAATTAAATTACTACTATATCTATATGTACTTGTTTGTTATGCACCATGTTTAGATTGTTGAGATTCTTGGATAAGAAATGTCACAATTTGGATTATTAGGTGGTGTTTGTATTTAGATTTTGAATTGATTTTGATTTCGTCATTATAAAATTAATAGAACTTACTAGAACTATGTTTTAAGATACACTAATTACATTATATCAATTGTGCTTAATTCAGTACCATGCAAAAACACAACAAACAACTTGGCGCTAAATAATGTTTTTATTTTTTATTTTTTGGATGAATTTATCTAACATACTGGCTAGGTATCTAGATCTAGTTGATTCCTCAAGGTCCACCAAATTAAACTATTCGCCTAGGAAATCAACCATTACAATGAGACAACTGACTTGTCTATTTTTTTAATTCCCTTTTTAAATTATTGTTTGGTCATCAGGAGCCTGGAGCAGACAATTTATTGTTCTAATATGAGCTTATTTTGGCTAGAGATGATTTATAAATCTTTGGTACAAAGTAGCTGCACTAGTGAAACTTACTTGGGAATGTCGCCTTGGATTTATTATTGTTGTTGTTGCTGGCTTTTTGATTGATAATTTGTGGTAACTATCTTTGAAGAAAGAAGCAAATTTTTGAGATTAATATGATAGCATGTAAATCATACTATTTATGTGGGGAAAATTTCAAATGTTGATCACTTTTTATAAAAAGTACGTGATGTTGATTACTATCAAATCACGTCTTTAAATTTTTAAATTCATCAAATAAGGTCTATTTTTATCACATTCGGGCCCAAATGCTGATTTGGCGTGATTATTTAATTTCTTATTATTTTTCATTTAATTTTAAATATTAAATAGAAGAAAAATACTATTTTTGCCTTTTCCCATTTAGTTTTTTTCCTTTATTTCTTTCTTCCCATTTTTCTTTTAAAAACTAAAATAAAAAATCTTATCCATTTTTAGAAAGCAGAAGTTGAGAAAATAAAAGCACTTTTTTTTTAAGAATCTTTCAATTAGAACTTTCCCAAGATTTATTTATTTTAGTGGTTTGATTAAATTTACGTTCATCAAACAGTGCCCGGTCTGCGAAGAAAAAACAGCCGAGCCGAAACCGAGATGGAACCATAAACCGGAGAGAATTCGCATACTCGAAGCCATTTTCAACTCGGGAATAATTAACCCTCCCCGAGATGAGATAAAAAAAAATTAGGGTTCAGTTACAGGCGTACGGCCAAGTCAGAGACGCCAACGTTTTCTACTGGTTCCAAAACAGAAAATTAAGAAGCAAACACAAACAGCACCAATTACTCCCAACCAACAAATCCCGAGATGTGGCTCGTGTCATGCTGCACCACCTCGCCGCTCTCCATGTCCACCGTTAGCAGCCAGTTCTTCCCGGTGGCGCATGCGATCACGGACGCCTCTCGTCGCGGCAACGGGTCCCCCGCCGCCACCGGAGCACCACCGCCTTGTCCGACTCCTCAAGGACTAGCGAGTAGACGGTGTACGCCGTTTTCTCAACAAAGATCTAATGGCCTTGTAGATATTGTTCACCTCCCGGACGGTGAGCGGGTAGGGGGGGGTGGAGGATGCTGTTTTTGGAGGTGCACTAGGCGAAGTTGGAGGCGCATTCGAGGAGGTCGAGCGGGCGGGTGAAGTTGGAGATGGTGACATGGATGAGTAAGAAGGTGGCGAGGGTGGAGAAGAGAGATCGAAAGATATTTTTATCTTCCATTTTTTCGAAATTGAAGAAGAAAAACGAAGGGCTGGATGGCTAATTTATGTTTATTTATTTTTAAGTAAAATATGATTTTTTTTTATTTTAGTTTTAGAAAAATGGGATGAAAGAAATAAATGAAAAAAAAAACTAAATGGAAAGAGCAAAAATGGTAATTTTCTTCTATTTAATATTTAAAATTAAATAAAAAATAATAAGAAATTAAATAATCACGTCACGTCAGTATTTGAATTCGAATATGATAAAAATGAATTTTATTTAATTAATTTATTAATTTAAAAGACTGATTTGATGATAATCAATATCTCGTACTTAAAAAAAAAAAAAAAGTGACAAACACGTCGGATAAAAAACTAAATTATCCCTATTTGTGTGCTACGAAAGCCTTGTGGCAAGCTTGATCTACTTATCATAAAAGTGGAAATTTAAACTTGTAACCTAAAAAACCATCCATCTCGTATGGGGGACCCACAGGGGCTCCCTTTTCCCTTTATTTGTAGGCGAATTTGAGTAATTGGTTGTATAGATGTGGTTACTTAGTTTGATACAGCCCCACATAATGGTCACATGAGGGCACATGGGCATGTTCCTTTCACCTTCTCTATCAAACCTTCATGCACCTTAATTCTCCACCACACTCACAACCAACATTTTAGTTTTATATGGACTACAATTAGTATAGTTACTTGATCAGATGTGTGACATTCAATCGACTCTCCCTTGGATTTCTGGTGATTTCTTTGTAACACAAATGTTTTATAATTATAATATGTTATAAACAAATACTTTTTTTAGTTACCTTTTGATTTAATTTTAAGGGTTCGAGATATAGATATTGAATCTTTTTTTTTTATGAGCCAAATAATGGATTCAATTTAATTAAATTGGCTAAAAGCATATTTTTATTCTAGTTTGGATTGTTTTATAAATGTGAACGATCAAATTGTCGCACACGCACACACTAATTGAAATCCACCAGTAATTCTATCCATTAATAGTCATTCAATGTGATCGTCTACTATTAGCATCATCGTTAAGTTTGACGATATATAATGCATAATCACTAATCATTGTACATTGGTGATGAAATTTGGAAGTACAAGTATCCCTTTTCACGAGACATTGAAACTATTGAATTTGTGGGTTTTGTTGATACGCATAATTCGATGTTTGGTATATTGGGTGTACTTAATTCCATAGGGTGTGGGCAAAGTCCCAGCAACCTCACTATTTAATTTACTAGTGTAAATTAGTATATACTTTAGTTTATCCATCTATTTTAGAAGGTTGTACTTCGAAATTTATTTAGAGGATATTTTTCACGGTGAAATGGACATATATAAAATTAATGCTACATACATGTATAATATTTGAAATTTTAATTAGAAAACTTATGTTTTTATTTATATTTCAAAAATGTTTATTAATAATTAAAAATGTATTTGGCCGTGTTTGTTGAGGGGTTTACGTTGATTTCTAGAGTATTGGAATTTTGATTTTGAAATTCCAAATGAATATAAAATACTTGTTATTTTTTATGAGATTTTTGTTAGTGTAGTATGTTAAATCATGTCAATTTTTATACTCAAAATTTTAACTTGCCATAATTTTTTGGTTTGTAATTTATTTTAGATAGACAAATAATAAATTAATCATCTCTTTGAGATCTATAATTTGATATTTAAATTGTATATGTAAAAATAAAAGTACATATTCAACAAATTAATTAAAGAAAAAGAAAATATTGTATGTTTTAAATTCTTAATCGTAGGTAGGGTTTATGATTTAAGTTTTAATGTTGTGGAACCAGAGTTTTCAAATGAGAACGGATATTTGCACCCATAATCTTATAAGTTCAATATGTTTTCAACTTTAGGGTATTTTGTTGAAATTTTTGAATATTGTGTTAATGTTTAGATGAAATTACTGAACAAATATTTAATATTCGAATATTCTTTTCAATGCTAATTTTTAATGTATTTAAATTTTCAAGCAAAAGTTACGTACAATATTCAAAAACTTCATTTAAACAATATAAAAATTAAAACATGTGATGAATTAATAAGAAGTTGGGGTCTTGAGTACCCTTTTCAAAATCCCAATGCGGGACTCAAGTAGCTTAGAACAAACTGATTCTTTTTAGTTTATTATTCACTCTCTTTCGTTCTATTTGTAGTAATTTAGAATTTTTTTGATCCATTCTATTTGTCGTATTTATATTTTCAAAGGATAATTATTATTATTTTTTATTTTCTCAATAAAAAGTAAAAATTATTTTATTGATTTTATCCTTACATTTATTATTTCACACTTTTAATTATTTTAAACAAAATGATATTATGATCATTCATACATATAATTATAACACCAATCATCTTTTTTAATATTTGTAAAATGGTCAAGTGCGACGAATAGAACGTGATGAAGAGAGTAATTTGTGATGTGGATCAAAATATTCATACGTGATATTATTCGTGGTGTAGGGTTATTTATGGAAAGCGACCTCATTTCCTAGAGATGGTGTTCCTCTGGGAGGCGAGCGAGCTGTGTGGTTTGTTGGAAAGATGATGCGAGATGGTTTTATAGAATAGCGATCTCTTTTGGTTTGAGCTATGTATTTGAGTTCGGTTATGGGTTTTGTGAATATCAAGCCTGTGGGCTTGTGACGAACGGACTATATATTTCTGGATGAGCTGGGTAAAGGGCCCAGATTTGTTATATTAAAGAGATTTATTATATATGGGAACTCAATATATGGGAAGAATCCTAATGAGAATTGGCTGTAGAATTATGTTGTGAATAGAAGTATGGTTATAGAAGGTAACCCTAGATTGTGAGAAGATTTTTTCTATCTCTATATAAAGGGACGTGTGCCTCTCATTATAAATCTAAGTTATTATTGTTTAATTCAAGAGATATATTGAATAATAATTCCGCTTATTGACTTGAGCGTTGGAGGGTCTTAACGGGAGGACTCCAACCCGTTTGAGACGCTGTTTTGCAGGACCATCAAGGTCGCTTAGAAGATTTGTGGAAAGCTTGGAAGGTCGCTGAGACACTTCTGGAGTCACTATCAGGTCGCTGATCTCTCTTGAGGTTAGTAACTTCTTTATTTGGTGGTTCAACTTTTTGGACTTATCAAATTGGCGCCGTCTGTGGGAAAGAGGGACATCGAGTCCTTGAGCGAAAGGCGTGAGATTTTCCATCAACAAAACATGAAGGATACCAACATAATCCCGAAAACCTTGCACTACGGTTTCGGATCAAACAACAACAAGAAGAAGAAGAACAGAGGAAAAGACATGAATGAGCATGAGACACCAAAGGACGGGCGAACACCTACTCGAGCAGATCCGGTGATTGTCGGCACTGTTAATACACTCCTTCCCCTAGAAAACACGACGGGAAGGGGTTATTGTCTGATTTTGAAGCAGATCCAGCGGAGGCTCAGAAGATAGTGCAGGAGGAAACAGAGGATGAAGAAGATCTACACGACGATAAAGCTACTCAAAGTAAGAAGGATTTTCTGGAGGGGTTAATAGATTTTGTACCTCTGGAGAAACAGGGGGAGCTGTTTAGATTCCTCGCAAACGGGCTGGGTAATGAAAGAGAGAAGAATGATAAAAAAGATAACGGACAGAAGGAAATATCGGCAAAATTGAATGAGAAGTCTCTCTTAAAAAAGCTGGCTCGGAAAAGAGGACGGGATAAAAGAAAGGAAGAGGATACTTCTAGTTCGGCCTCATCTATAAATTCTCACAAGCGTGGGAGTAAAGGAGAGGGAGTAAAAGTGCAACGAAACCATTATAAGCGTCGAGGTCGCCGACACAGTAGACGTGACTATGGGAGTGAGATTAGTAGTTCAGATACGGGGTCTTCGGCAAAAACCAAAAAGATTGTTGGCAGATCCAAAGAAGGGAAAGCGGAGAAAGAAATAGGGCCACATAACGAAGCCTTCAGAGATTTGCAGGAGGCCATGTTGGAATTACAGAAGCGAATGGACGGCGAGAAGCCAGGTGAGGATGAGGGGCACCCATTCTCTGAAGATATGATGCATGCAGCGATGCCCAGAAACTATAAGGAGTTAGAATTACAATACAAAGGAACTACAAATCCAATCGTGCACTTACAATTGTTTGAGAATGCAAGAATGTTACATAGCTATACGGATGTAGTGGCATGTCGAGCTTTTGTGTCCACCCTGAGAGGAATCGCGCAAAATTGGTTCTATCAACTCCCACGTGGAAAGATTACTAGTTACTCGGTATTGCGAGCTGCCTTTTTAAAGCAATTTTCCAGTGTCAGACAGAGTATGAAGACAGCGCAGTCACTCTTTACCATGATACAACGACCTAATAAGACTCTAAAATAATATATTAATAGATTCACTAGTGCTACTTTGGAGGTACCCACAGCCACTGATGAGATGAAAGTTGGAGCTCTGCAGCAAGGGTTGAGAAGAGAAGATTTACGTAAATCTCTGGTGAAGAAGGAAGCGCGGACTTATGATGAGGTTCTCGCAAGATGTCATAAATATGTGCAGGTAGAAGAAGCTGAAGAAGAGCATAGAGCGCGCTTCGACAGGAGGATTATGGATACTGAGGATGGCGGATCTAGAAGAGAGCCGCGAAAAGATCCCAGACGAATAGCACGCGGGCTCATAAATTCAAGCTCGGCGATTAATAGAAGCCCAGAGCGAGCTATACAGTATTGGAGGGATGATGAATTTACACCGTTAATATATCCGTAAGCTAAAGTATTTGCTATTATGGAGCAGTCAGTACCTGATGCTATAAGATGGCCGAAGGACCGTACACCAATCCCCACGAAGCCCAGGAGTGATATGTTTTGTCGTTTCCACAATAATTATGGACATTATACTGAACGTTGCAGGCATCTCAAAGCAGAGATAGAGAGACTTATAAGAGCAGGACATTTAAAGAAGGTGATTTATAAGGAAAGAGAGGCAAAAGACCAGGGGCAACTACCACCTCCCTTGCCACCGGAGGTTCCACCCCGCCATCAGGTCGCAAAACCACGACAGCAGGGTAATCAGAGACGCGAGGGTCCAAGAGAAAATAAAGGGAGGATAAATATGATTTCAGGAGGGCCGACGGACGGTGATTCGAACAGAGCACGCAGAAGACATGTTAAGTCAGCTCGGGCAGGCGTGTGGGAGGTCGCCGGAGTAGGTAAACAATCACGAACCATGGCACCTATCGTTTCTTTTAGACCCAACGATCGGCGTGGGTTGAAAGAGGATCATGACGATGCATTGGTAATCGAGGCGGAAATTGCGGGATATGATGTGGGCAGGATTTTTGTGGATAATGAAAGTTCTGTCAATATTATATATACGGATTGTCTTGAACAAATGGAGATTGAAAAAAGAGTGCGATCTGTAAATACCCCTATTTATGCTTTTAATGGTGCGCAGGTAAATACCGAAGGCGAGCTGACGCTACAGGTTGTACTGGGGAAAGATGAATTACGAGTGGAGAAGAATTTAAAGTTCTTGATTATTCGAGGAGGGTCCGCCTATAATGCTATATTAGGGCGACCTGCTCTCAATGCATTTCGAGCTATCACATCTACTTATCACATGAGCATCAAATACCCCGCGGGCGATAAAGTAGGGGAGATCACCACACAACAGCAGGTCGCACGGTCATGTTATCAAGTGGCAGTGAAGAAGGGGTTAGTGGAGAACAAAAGAGAAAGAGGCAATGAACAGCTGGAAGGAGTACTTAATGCGAAGAAAATGAGAGAGCAAGAAAATTCGGTTCAATCAAATGAAGAACTAATGGAAATCTCGTTGGAAGCGGATCACCCTGAATACACTACAAGAGTGGGAACCCTAATGCCTGAAGCATTGAGGGACGACTTGATTGAGCTGTTGAGGGAATTTCGGGATATATTTGCGTTCGGGGATGGAGAGTTAATAGGGGTGTCCCCAGAGGTCGCGCGGCATCATTTGAACGCGGATCCAGAAGAGAGATCGGTAAAACAGAAAAGAAGACACTTTGGTCCGGAATTGGATAAAGTAATAGAAGAAGAGGTGCAGAAATTGTTGAAAGCTGGCCATATAAGAGAGATCCAATTTCCGGAGTATCTGTCTAATGTAGTGATGGTGCCGAAACCAGCGAAGAAGTGGAGGATGTGTGTAGATTTCCGCGACCTAAATAAAGCATGTCCGAAGGATCATTATCCTTTACCGCGAATCGATCAACTGGTGGACTCTACCTCAGGGTGCGAGCTATTGAGTATGATGGATGCTTCACAGGGCTATCACCAAATACCTCTTGCAAAGGAGGACCAGCCCAAAGTGAGTTTTGTTACTTCTACAGGTACATATTGTTTTGTGTCCATGCCCTTTGGCTTAAAGAATGCAGGAGCGACGTACCATAGATTGGTGGATCGTATGTTCAAAGACCTGTTGGGGTCTACCATGGAGGTGTACATTGATGACATGCTGGTAAAGAGTAGAAAGGCGGTATCTCATGTGGGAGATTTGAGAAAGACGTTCGATATATTAAGGCAGTACGGGATGAAGCTTAATCCAAAGAAGTGTGCGTTTAGAGTCCGGTCGGGCACGTTTTTAGGGTACATGGTGATGGAGCGAGGGATTGAAGTTAATCCAGAAAAGGTGCGAGCTGTTTTGGAGATATCCCATCCTCAGACAATGCGAGATGTTCAGGTACTTACAGGTCGGATGGCAGGTCTTAGTCGCTTTATTTACAGGTCGGCAAAGAGAGGCGTTCCGTTTTTCAAAACGCTTCGGAAGGGATCCAAGTTCGAGTGGACAAAAGAAGCTGCTGATGCATTTGAGGATCTGAAGAAGTATTTAGCAGAAATACCATTGTTGACCAAGCCCGTGCCAGGAGAGGATATGATTCTATACATATCCGTAGGAGAGGTCGCTGTGAGCTCGGTGCTGATAAGAGAGGAGGCGGGCATGCAGAAGCCCATCTATTATATTAGCAGGATGTTACATGGGGCCGAATTGAAGTATACCGATTTGGAGAAAGGAGGTTTGGCGTTGGTGTGTACAACAAGGAAGTTAAGACCCTATTTTTTGAGCCACAAGGTGAAGGTACGTACTAATTTAGCTCTCAAGCAGGTTCTGGGTAATCCTAATGTGTCCGGGAGGCTGGTGAAGTGGGCCATGGAGCTGAGTGAGTATGACGTAGCTTATGAGCCAAGGGTGGCTATCAAAGCCCAGGTGTTAGCAGATTTTTTGCAAGAAATGGCAGGACCGGCTGAGGCAATTGAAGAAATGAGAGCATGGGTGTTGTACACAGATGGCTCGACCATGGCATTAGGAGGTGGGTTGGGTATTGTATTAACTAGCCCAGAAGGAGAAAACTTAGAATTTGCGATCAAGTTGGGATTTAAAGCATCTAATAATGAAATAGAGTATGAAGTTGTGTTGCAGGGTGTTAGGATGGCGAGCGACCTTGAAGCACGATGGATGTGTGCATATACCGACTCTCAATTGGTAGCTTGTCAGTTTAATGGATCCTTTGAAGCTAAGGAGGCACGGATGGCGGCATATTTGATTAGATTGCGCGAAGAGGTAACCCGTTTTGATGAGTTTAAACTAGAACACTTACCACGAGCTGAAAATGTTCGGGCAGATCAGCTCCCTCGAATAGAAGGAGCCCTGGGGATTTGTGATACTCGTACGATTACATTGATGGAGTTGGAGCATAGCAGCTTGGAAAGGGGTAAGGAGGTTATGGAAGTTGAAATTAAAGATGATTGGCGTACTTCTATTTGGGAGGTTTTGGTGAAAGCGAAGGAAGGGGCAGAGAGAATGACAACAAGAGATGCTCGAGTAGCAGCTCGTTTTTGTGTGATACAGGAAGAATTATACAAGAGATCACGCTTTGGCCCTTTTCTGAAGTGTCTAACCGTAGATCGTGGAGCAGAAGTATTGAGAGAGATACATGAGGGCTATTGTGGTGATCACGCGAAGGGAAAGGCTTTGGTAAATATAACATTGCGAGCTGATTTCTTTTGGCCAGGGATGAAAAGTATGGCCAATGAGCTGGTGCGAAAGTGCAGAAAGTGTCAGATGCATGCTCCGGTTATTCACATACCGGCAGAGGAGATGATGGTTATGAGCTCACCATGCCCATTTGCGCAATGGGGGATTGATATTGTGGGTCCTTTTCCAAGAACTCCAAATAATAAGGAGCATTTAGTAGTGGCGATTGATTACTTTACGAAGTGGGTAGAGGCAGAAGCAGTCACAGGGATTAGCGAGCAGCATATAATGGATTTTATTTTTGATAATATATTTTGCAGGTACGGAGTACCCCGTGTGTAGGTTTCAGACAATGGTACTCAGTTTAATGGCAGGAAGATCCAGAAATGGTGTAAAGAGATGGGAATGAGACAGCGATTTGCTTCTGTAGCGCATCCGCAAACTAATGGGCAAGTGGAGGTAACTAATCGGATAATCTTGCAGGGACTCAAGCTGCAGTTGGAAAAAGCCGGCGGGCTTTGGGAGGAGGAGCTCGCTTCGGTATTATGGGCTTATCGAACCACGCCTCGAAATACTACTGGGGAATCGCCTTTTAGCTTGGTGTATGGGATGGATGCGGTAATCCCCGCGGAAATAGTGGGGAGTTCGCAACGATTGGTAGCTTTTAATGTAGAGGAGAATGAAAGGCTAGCTTGGGCAGCGGTTGAGATCGATGAAGTGAGGGAATGGGCTGCAGCTCGAGTTGAACGATATAAACAGAGGATACAAATCGCTTTTAATAAGCGGGTCAAGCGTCCTTGTTTTCAAGATGGTGATCTAGTATGGAAGAGAGCTGATGCTCTACATATGGTTAAGAAATTGGAGCCAAATTGGATTGGGTCGTTCAAGATCAGAAAGGTGCTGCGAGGAGGGGCATATATTCTGGAAAATGCAGCTGGACAGGTTCTACCTCGAAGCTGGAACGTGTGTCACTTAAAAAAATACTATGCGTAAAGATATTTTATGTTTAGTTTCGACGTTTTGTTAAGTCGGTATGATATTTTTTTTGCTAAAGACTAATATTTTCGATGAAGGTTTTATAATAATAAGATAACCCTCGGCGTTTTTATTTAATTTGATGGTTCTGAATGATTATGTGGTTATGGGCTGACGCTTTTTTAGGTCGGCGACTTGTGTGTAGTTGTGGCAGATCAGGAATGGGTAACGCCAAGATCTTTTGGAACCAAAAGGTACTATTCCCGATCCAGCGAGTTTGTGGTTCGACTGGCATAACTATAAAGCCTGTGTGGCGAGCCAGCGGACTGTGTGTAAAGCCTGTGGCGAGTTTGTGGTTTCGGCTGGCATAACTATAAAGCCTGTGTGGCGAGCCAGCGGACTGTGTGTAAAGCCTGTGGCGAGTTTGTGGTTCGGATGGCATAACTATAAAGCCTGTGTGGCGAGCCAGCGGCCTGTGTGTAAAGCCTGTGGCGAGTTTGTGGTTCGGCTGGCATAACTATAAAGTCTGTGTGGCGAGCCAGCGGCCTGTGTGTAAAGCCTGTGGCGAGTTTGTTGTTCGGCTGGCATAACTATAAAGCCTGTGTGGCGAGCCAGCGGCCTATGTGTAAAGCCTGTGGTGAGTTTGTGGTTCGGCTGGCATAATTATAAAGCCTGTGTGGCGAGCCAGCGGCCTATGTATAAGCCTGTGGAAGTTTGTGTGGCATGTTTATTCATAGGTTGTACCGTAATAATATTTTTGTGTTCTGTGTTGTTCTTCGTGATCGAGTAATTGTGATATTATACGAGTTATTTTATGAGCTATTTTGTGTGGTTGTGTGGTCATTTGCGAACTGTTTTGTTTGAACGGATATATTGTTGGATGATTGTGGGGATCCACTCGTTTAATTCTTGGAGATGGAGCTTTTCTGAGCTAAATATACACTTAGTTTTTAGTTGTATTTTGGTATTGGTTTGTACTTTGGATAATCCTATCACGTATTTGAGCTAAAGAAAAGATTGTTTATGTTTTTTGAAATTGATAAGTCGCAGGTTCGCGATAGGATAAAAATAATACCATATGCAGATATTGCAAAAGTAATTATGCAGATTATTGAGCAGTTTTATCAGAAGCAGGGGGTATGGGGTTCACTGCACTTGGCCCAGGAACAGAGGGTTCAGTGAGTGTTCCCGCCTGTCACGCGGGTGACCCGGGTTCGATCCCCGGCAACGGCGCCATTTTGTTAGTATAGTGGTGAGTATTCGTTATGTTGAAATGAATCAATGGGTTCATGGCTCGGTATTATCGGAAATCGATTCAATTGAAGTATTCAATGTGTTTCAAGCTTGAAAGATAAAGGAAAAATGAAAATAAAATAATTAAAATAGCTAAACTAAGCTATAAATTGAAATAACAAGTTGGTAGGATGCCTCGTCGGATGCCTTAATATGTAAATGCAAGCAATTAATGAAAATAAGCAAGAAAATGCAAAGTTTCACCAAGTACAAGCATGCATGCACAAGGTACAACTATGCATAAAATCCTAAATAAAGCAAATTAACAAAAATTGAAAGCATAGATGTAAAGAGAAATGGAAATTAGCAAGAAAGTTTGAAACTTTAAGAAAAATAACAAGTAATAAAGAGTAGATCTAGAATTTAAGTATGAAACAAAGCATGAAAATTAAAACTAAAATAAAGCATGTGAAAAACTCAAAGCCATGATGATCCAAGAGCCGATCTATGAGATGTGTCACTCATCTAGATTCCATAGCCAATTCATATGTTTCATCATGAATTCAAGGTGCTAAGAGAAAAAGCATAAAATGAAGAAAATGCATGAAACATGAAATTGAAAGGAAACTTACTTGAATTTAAGGAAAGAGTAGCAAGCTTGAATTAAATTGCATCAAAAGTAACAATCCAAAGGAGTATTTGGATTCTTCTTAGGCATACAAACCCAAGGCCAAGTATGAAAGTAAATCTAAATCTAGAAAAGAAATTACATCAAAACTTGAAATTGAATCTAAAACCTAAGAGAGAGAAATTAGATCTTAAAAACTAGAGAGGGGATTTTTAATCCCCAAACCCATGCTTGGGTTGGGAGAAAAATGAAAGGTGTTTTTTTTCAAAATGAAAGAAGTCTCCTATTTATATTACATTTAATTGGGTTTAAATGGGCCAAATTAGACCTTAAAGCCTTTAAAATCCCGGGTTTGACTCGATTTTGACCCATGGCAAGCCTTTATGGCACATTTGGGCTTGTTTGGCTCGACCATGGCTCGCTTTTGGCCAAGATGGCTCGGCCATGGCCGAGCCTGGGCACCGCTGGGCGCAGTGTGGTCGGCAGGCTGGGCTGGTGTAGGCGACATCCTGGGCGAGCTGCTGGGCGCGAGCAGGCGTGATGCTAGGCGAGAGCCTAGGCGCTGGGCTTGGCTGCTGCGCGCGGCGCTAGGCTGAAGATTAGGCGAGAGCCTAGGCGGGTGCCTAGGCGAGCGCTGGCGAGAGGTTGGCGCGGCATGCGGGAGTTACGCGCGCCTGCGCGCGGGCGTTGGCAGACTGGCGCGGGCGCTTGCGCGCGCCGAGCGAACTCGGAAGGCGCGCGCGGGCGAGCTGCTAGGCGTGAATTTAGGCCCTTTTCTTGCGCCTAGGGTGCTGGCGTGAGAATAGGCTATTCTAAGCGAGGCTAGACCACCATTCCAGAAAGTTTGATGATTTTGGAGCATCCTTGCACCTATTTAGGCATGCAATTGGGCAAGACTAGGCTAAAACCTTGGCCTCCATGCCTAAGCTTGATTCAACCCCATAATCCACCTATTGAATGAGAATTTTAAATATCAAAACCCAAGAATTAAACCAAACCTCCAATTAATTGGAACCATTTAACCCAATTAAACATAAAATAACAAGAAACAAGAAAAACAACAAAACTAGAAAAACCACATAAAAACTTAATAAAATTCTAGTAAAAACTACTAAAATCAACATAAAACTCTAACTAGAAATATTAGGAAAAACACAATAATTACATGCAAAACAGTGCATCCTCAGGAGGTGTATCTAGCTCACCGGAAAGGTTCGCGGAGAGGATAGCCTGGCCTTGGCAGGATAACCATCATGCTGCAGTTGTGGGTTGATTGAAGTCTTCTTTCCAAGTACTGAAGGGCTTCATCTTATCAACAATAGCCTTCACATTGGGATCATACACGACCTTCATGGCTGCGAGCTCCTCTTTAACTATCCCTAAGGCATTGCGGACCCATTTCCTACTCCTCACCATCATCTTACCGAGATACAAGGTCGATTTCCTGAAGGCTTTGATCAGTTCTTCTCGATACGAGCTGATAAATTTTTGGCCCATTTCGCTCGTTAGGAAGGTGCGGCGACCTTCGGCAATACCCTGTTCGCGAGCTTCCTGGACTTGTTTTTCTAAGGTTCGCACAACTTCCACGGTCTTATTAACTTGTTCTCTAAGTTCATTGACCAGTCGGGTTGCCTCATCTTTCATGCTGGCCATTTTACTCTTCAAAAGGCTGTTCTCTTCTTCACTTGCGTTTAGACGTTTGCGAGCTTCATCCAACTCACCCTGCATCAAGGAAAGTTGTTGGGTCTGTTGTTCGGCTCGAGTGGATAATTCCTCGCAGGTTTTTTGTAGCTCGTTGTCTTCAGAGTGGGCGGCAAGCTGGTCGGCTATCGATGCGAATAAGTAGTGAAGCTGTCATAATAAAGATTTCGGTGAGATTGCTATTTATTGTAAGAATTTGGAAGACTAATATTAGGTATACCTGGGTGCGAGCGCGATCTTGGAGAAGGTTTCTTATGGCCGTCGCATCCTCACACTTGGCTACTTCCTTTTCTAAATGAGTCGAGGAGGAAAGTGCAGCGGTATGTGTTTTACGAAGTCGTCTGCGTTTGGGGACAGGCGAGCTGGGTCTCTTAGGAGGAGGGCGAAGAATTCGCTTGCCTTTGGAAGTCGCCTTTAAAGGACCTCCGGGCTCGATCTCTGGACTTGCTTCTGTCCCGAAATCTTCCTCCAAGATTTCGTCCACAGTTGGGGCTGAGGTTGGAGGTGCAGAGGTGATCTCGGGTTGTTGCTCAGTTTGAGTCATAATCTCTACCGAGCTCGATGAGACGCAGGTATCACAAAAGGCATCTGCAAACATGAACGAGTTAATCAATGGGAAGTAGTTTTGCATAAATGAGTGATGTTTGTAGATTAGGAAACCTACCAAAATTTGCTCGGGTTAGTGTAAAGTTCGGTTCGAGTGGGCGAGAGTCAATACCCACGTATCTGAAAATTTTGGATCGCTGGGTGAGCTGTACCACGTCGAAGGGGCATTTGCTCCACTCGGTGAGTTGGTCAGTATATTTTCTGTACAAAGCGGGGGAGTGTTTGGAGCTCGGGGGATTGGATTYTTTTGGAGTGTGGTCTAAGGTTTCAGTCAAAAAGGGCCAGGATGCGGTGTTATGAATAAAGAAAAAGTTCTTCCTCCATTCAGGAACCTTATTGGATGGGTTCACTAGGAAGCGAGCTCTTCCTGAARGYACAYCAAGATAGAAGGAGTGGCTTTGATATTTTATTTGAAAGCAAAAATGGAAAAAGTCGGGGTCAMGTTGTGTGTTATAATATTTACATACAATGAMATAGCCCGCTAGGTATCTCATAGAGTTCGGTGTTAATTGTAGGAGGGGTATTTTGTATAACGAGMCTATTTCGATATAAAAGGGAWMAGRCGGGAACCTAAATCCAGCCCTAAGTAGCTCGTCAAATAGGGTTATGTGGTTATGTGCAGGTCGCAGGGGGTCTAGATGGAGTATGTCTGGAAGGATTATTTGAGCTGTTTCGGGGAGGTTAATTATTTCCTGGTGTGTTTTTAGTACTTCCGGTTCAGGAAGTAGCCAATAGTTATCTTTAATTGGTTTGGTCGAGAYGMATGCAGAYGGTAGGTRGGTGATTTTCGTAGAGCGAGCTACGGRCACAGGYTTTTCTAGAAAATGTTCGGAAAAGGTTGATGTGCTAGGGTTTTCTAATGGAATGCCCTCAGGGATGTTCGCAAGGGTTAGAGGAAGGGAAGAAGAAGTGTCGGGGGTCGTGTCATTTTCTGTTTCGGTGTGAGAGCTAGAGGAAGGCGAGGGGGGTTGATTACGTCTCCGTTGAATTACATAAGGGTTTTCACTAGGATTGGAATCGGAGGTTGGAGTTAGGTTTTGGGAATTGGGATCGGAGGATGCTATATTCATCATAAATCCACATATACCAAGACGGACAACATAAAGCATAAAGATTCAGCATAGTAATATAGATATTACGCGGAGTTATGTGCAAATAAAAGCTGTTGATGAAAAGGGAGTTCGGGGACTTACCCATTTTTAACGTTCTTGAGGTTGTCAGTGAATCTTAAATATTGGTGGAATTTGCTGGATTGCGAATTTTGTTGCAGAGTGTTAATGGCGTTTTAGTTTGCTTACAGTTGTGTAAAATGTAAAAGGGGGGAGATGGAAAGCTTTTGTTGGGCGGCGGAAGGTTGGATAAGACAGATAGGAGCGGGAATATCAGTAGGGTTTTTAAGGAATGTTTTGGGCCTTTAATTTTTGGGCCCACTAAGTTTATTATAATACGAGAATATAGATTAAGGACGCGTGTCCGGTAGAGTGTCAGGGTGCATTTAATGTGGTTTAAATGGGAAGAGACATAAAGAAGAACGCGTGTTTTGACTTTATGGGGCTGCATATGATTATGTTTTCTTGGGTTGTTGTGCCTGATTATAGCTTCAGGTTATACGCTCTATGGTGTTAGGTCGTCAGGTATGGGTCTGGGGACTCGCAGATCTCTTCTTCCAAGAGGAGCATTCTTCTTGGAGGATGAACGAGCTCAGCGAGCTGATTTTTAGGTCGCAGTCTTGTGCGGTAAATTTATATGGGATGGTTGGTATTAAAGCTCGGTATATCGAGCTCGGTTATTCTAAAATAGTAGGGTGATTTATTTATGTTCGTCTTATTGTTATTTTTGATGGTTTTGCTCTTTTAACTTTCTGTTTACATGTCCTACCTGATTTCATACCTCAATTAGCTAGAACATGGGGGACTAGCTGATGTGGATCAAAATGTTCATACGTGATATTATTCGTGGTGTAGGGTTATTTATGGAAAGCGACCTCATTTCCTAGAGAGGGTGTTCCTCTGGGAGGCGAGCGAGTTGTGTGGTTTGTTGGAAAGATGATGCGAGATGGTTTTATAGAATAGCGATCTCTTTTGGTTTGAGCTATGTATTTGAGCTCGCTTATGGGTTTTGTGAATATCAAGCCTGTGGGCTTGTGACGAACGGACTATATGTTTCTAGATGGGCTGGGTAAAGGGCCCAGATTTGTTATATTAAAGAGATTTATTATATATGGGAACTCAATATATGGGAAGAATCCTAATGAGAATTGGCTGTAGAATTATGTTGTGAATAGAAGTATGGTTATAGAAGGTAACCCTAGATTGTGAGAAGATTTTTTCCATCTCTATATAAAGGGACGTGTGCCTCTCATTATAAATCTAAGTTATTATTGTTTAATTCAGGAGATATATTGAATAATAATTCCGCTTATTGACTTGAGCGTTGGAGGGTCTTAACGGGAGGACTCCAACCCGTTTGAGACGCTGTTTTGCAGGACTATATCGAGGCCTTGTGTAAGGATTCAAATGAAGTGCGCTAGTTTTGTGTGTGAGCTGATCCCCAATCGACTACATAAAGTCCAAGAATCGGTTCCCGATGCGTGGGGAGAGAAACTAACAAATTGATAAGTCCAAAAAGTTGAACCACCAAATAAAGAAGGTACTAACCTCAAGAGAGATCAGCGACCTGATAGTGACTCCAGAAGTGTCTCAGCGACCTTCCAAGCTTTCCACAAATCTTCTCAGCGACCTGGATG
>BMAC01000164.1:459558-525695 GCA_014905375.1 Phtheirospermum japonicum
AAAAAAAAAGAATAAGAAGAAAAAGAAAGAAACAACAACAACAATAAATAATAATAATAATAATTATTATACCCAGAAAAATAAATATTAAATATATTCTAAATCTCCTTATCTGGTCTCAATGTAATGCATTGATAAACACATTATATACCTACATGAACCAAATTAATGTTTTACGTAGGAAAAAAAAAAGAAAACAAAAATAATAATAAATAATATTACATATACTACAAGTTAGATATATATTCCGTTTTTCAATAAAATTACCAGTGCCTTTATAGGCACGCGGTTGTTGTATGTTTTGCAGTTTTACAAACTCAATTTTTTGCGAGTTTCCTTTTAAGTTTTAGGGTATTTTATTATATCTTATAAATAGTTTCGTCAATTCACCGTAAAAGTACTTAAAAATTCTTATTGTGAAAATCAATCTTATTATAATTAGAATAAATTATGCTCCAATTTGTGTGTAAAAATTTATTTATCGTGAAGAATAATCTTTCGTGTAAATAGAAAAAATAATGTTATGATTTGTGTATACTATTTTCAAAATTATTCTTTAGGATTTTTAATGAGTGTTACCCTTTTACAAACCTCGCATAATATATGGGTGTAAAACTAATATTTTGAGTAACAATAGTTTTTCATATATATTTTTAATGTTATTCTCATTGTAGATTAGATATCCAAATATAAGTTTATTTTTTATATTTATTTCTCTTTTATTATAATTCTATATAATGTTTTCCTTAAATAGAATGTTTAAAATTCTAAAAATATTTAAACTTTTATTATAAATAAAATTAATTCAACTTATATAGATTTCTTATAATTAAATATGACTTATTTATTTATTTTTATATTAGTTGAATAAAATTGAGATATTGAATTAGGCAAAATATGAAAAAGAAAATATTGAATTAGGTAACATATAATAAAAATAAAATATTAAATTAGAAATAAATAAAATAATAATAAAATATTAAATTAGGTAAAGATATATAAAATGAAAAAATTATAGAGTTTTTAGATCTAAATATAAAATTTTTAAAAAATATCGTATTTTCAACTCATGTCTTGTATAGATGGCTAGTTTATTTTTTTTATTGTTAAATAATATTTTATTTTAATATTTAGATTAAGTTCGTTAATAATTTCATATTTACATACTTCGATAAATTTAAAATTTGTTACACGCTTAACACATGTCTAATTTATATTAGTTAATTATTATTAAATACTTTATATTTTAATATTTTAAATTAAATTCTATGATAACTCTTAGTTACATACTTAGACATATTTAAGATATGTCATATTCTCAACCAGTATCGTATTGTACTGGTGTCTAATTAATATTGATTAATTATTATATGGATTTATATTTTTATATTTAAATTGAATTCGTTAATATTATTTAGTCACATACTTAGATTATTGCAAATAACTCGTAATCTAATTATATTATATATTTAATTTTAAAATTAAATTATTTAACTTTTATTCTATATACAACTTATTTAGATTTTTAATAAATAATTATTTTTTTTAATTAACATTATCTTATAAGTAATTTATTTTTTAATTAAGATAAGTAATTTATTTTTTTTCCCAAAATGATATATATGATTTCATATATATTTATATTAGCATAATAAAAGATAATATTGAATTTTAGACAAAATATAATCAAAGAAAAATATTGAATTAGTCAAATATAAAAAATAAGTTAAAAGAAAATATGATAAATTATGTAGATAGTAGAGTTCTTATATTTAGTAAGTTTCCAAATCTCCAAAATTCTTCAAGTAAGCATCCGAACCACCAAAAATTTGTAACCTAAAATACTTTATAAGTAGACACATAGGATATGAATATTTCGTTCAGTATACAGGTGGGATGGTATATATATATATATATATATATACACACACACATACATATATACATATATGTTATGACCCAATCTGGGTCAGATTGGACTCTCATAGCGCGACTGGTCAACCTTGCACTTAGCCCTGGCTGGGTAAGCGGACTAGAGGTGATCCTTGTTGCTGGGAGCACACCTGAGTTGGGCCTCAGGAGATTCCAAGGTTCGGGATCGCTCACGAGTGACGTACTGAGTAAGAAATATGTCATGCTAAAATCCCAAGGGGAGTGCTGGGCTAGTTAGTGATTGAGAGGCCTTAACTAATTCAGAGTATAAGTATCTCAACTAGTAGAGTAAGGGAGGTATCACTCTCTCACCTGTTTATTCTTTTAGTGTTCTTTGAAATTACCTAAACACACGACTGACTTAAACTTGGGAGGGCTCCACCGTAACCTCTCTGGTGATCCTTTCGAACGTATTTCTTGGGCAGGTTTCTCAGGTCACGGCGGGGAGTATCCTTGCTTCTACATCAGCATTTCTGGGTGAACCAATATATATCTCCCCTATACATTAATGCAAAATCCTCCTATCCTATGTGTCGACTTCCCATGCTTCGTTAGCTTTGGTAAAAATTTTGGTGCTTCGGTGTCATCCGAGCCTAATATTAATCTAATTTAGTATTTTTCCATTTTATATATTTACCTACTTTAAGACTTTACTAATATTATATTTTGCCTAATTAAATATTTCTCTTTTATTACATCTTACCTACTATAGTATTTTCCTTAACATATTTTGTCCAATTCAATATCTTACTTTTATTCTTCTAATATAAAAATATAAAAAAATATATATCTAATTAGAAAAAATCTATATAAGTTGAATTAATTTTTATTTACAATAAAAGTTGAAATAATTTTATTATAATTCTAAATATTTATATAAGAAAAATATGAGTTATGTAAAGTTATTACAACAGAAAATAAGTATAAAAATATAAACTTAAATTTTTTTTTTCTAATCCCAATACAATAAATTGAAAATAATATTAAAATATATATGAAAAACTATTGTTATGCCAAACAAAAAACAAAAACAAAGCGAAACAAAAAAGATAACACAATACTAATACTAATAATAAATTATTATGCCTAGAAAAATAAATATTAAATATATTTTAAATCTCTTTATCTAATTCAAATAATGCATTGATACATATATTATATATCTGCACGAACAAATGAGTATCTCACGCATAAAAAAAGAAATTAAAATAATATTACATATACTACAAGTTAGTTGCACGACATTTTTTCAATAGAATAGTGTCTTATAAAATTTAGTTTTTTATATCACATATTCACATGTAACATGCGAGTGTTGTATATTTTATATTTTTTTAAACTCAATCTTCTACGGGTTTCTCCGTCAAGTTTAAGGTATTTTGATATGCTTTACAACTAATCTCGCGACTTAATGTTAAAAAAATTTGAAAATTCTCTATTCTGAAAATCAGTCTTACTGTGATTAGAACAAATATTGTTCTTCATATATCACAACTAATTTCGTGACTCATGGTAAAAAAACTTGCAAAATTCTTAATTCTGAAAACTAATTTTATTGTAATTAGAACAAGTAATGTTCTGATTTGTGTGTAAGAATTATTTATTGTGAAAATAAAACAAAGAATGTTATGATTTTTATGTACCATTTTCAGTATCACTCTTTTGGTATTTTTAATGAGTATTACTCTTTCCAAATCCCGCATAATATGTGTGTGTCTGCTTCACATGCTTCGTTTGATAAATAAAAAGTTTTGGTATTTCGATTGCGTAGGTTTCATCCGAACCTAATATCTACTTAATTTAATATTTTAATTTTATTGTATCACACCTAATTTAATATTTTTATTTTATTATATTTTGCCTAATTTAATATTTTTCTTTTATTATATTTTATCTAATTCAATATATTTTTTAATTCTCCTAATATAGAAATATAAAATATCATATAAAATTAGTAGAAAATATCTAAGTTAGTTAATTTAATTAAAAGATAAATACATAAGATAATTTTAATTAAAAAAATATTATGAAATTATTATATAATTAGTGTTTATAATAAATATTAGGAGACTTTTACGGTACCTTCACGACACCATTCTTCACTTAGTGGGATTTAATAGGGACCATTATATTGATTTTTGGCTTTTTAAATTAAGAGATCTATGATTGTAAATGCAGTAGGGTGGAGGGCATGGTGTCATTAAAGATGCCGTAGAGTTTTCCTAAATATTAATATAATTTTAATTTTGTAATTTTAAATATTTTATAAATGTAAATTAAGATTTGTTTGAAATAATCTAAGTATGTAATTAAATATTGGTAATAAATTCAATCTAACATAAAAACATGTAATAATAATAATAATAATAATAATAATAATAATTATTATTATTATTATTATTATTAAATACTGATTAGACATCGGTACAATGCGACACGAATTGCGAGTATGCCATCAATTTAGGTTTTCAAAGTATGTAAGTAATATTATTAACGAACTTAATCTAAACATTAAAATACAAAATAACATAATAACAATTAATAAGTAGAGATTAGGCACGGGTTTAGAATTTGACTTCTTTTGAGTTTTTATAAGTATGTGAATAAAGTTATTAACGAATTGAATCTAAACATGAAAATAAAGACTTAATAATTATTATAATTAATAAATAAATTAGATATGTACAAGGTAAGGATTGAGAATATATCATTTGAGTTTCTCATTTTACATAAAAATTTGTAATTATTGCAAATATTTTTTATATTTATCTTTTGATAAACCCCGTGTAATACACGGATATTAAACTAGTATATATATATATATATATATATATATATATATATATATATATATATATATATATAGGATTGGGTTCAAATGAGAACCCCGTCATTATATGTGAACCTAGGGACTAATCCTGGCCTTAGATCTAATATTGCACAGTGCAATTATATGTCCAGGTTCATTGTGCTTTTTACACAGTACTGTAGTGCTAAAATCAGTCCAATTTTTTTAATTTAATTATATATATATATTTTTTACGTTTTAAAACATGCAATATGTATCTTAAATTGTAGATCTTGAGAATGTGATTAATTTGATATATATTTCATTCAAAACGAATAAAATTTGAAAAAGTTATGGTTTGTTGAAGATTTGAGTTTCATTTCAAATTTTTGAATTTGCAGTTTATAGACGAAATTTGCGATGCTTTTTGTATACAATCGTAGTGTTTTTTTTCTTAATCTATTGTGCTTTCTAAAGAACAATGTAGTGCTCTTTGTAAACGTTGATATATGTCCAAAATACCATTTTTAATTAATTAATGAATTTTTTTACATTATTAACCATCAACATTATCCAATCTAATGGTGAAGATGAGTCCCTAGGTTCACATATAATGACGGGTTCTCATTTGAACCCAACCCTATATATATATATATATATTATATATATATATATATATATATATTAATATATATTAGTTCTATAATCAGATTCAATCGTTATTATCATTTAATTTGAATTTTTTCCAACTTAATTCTCCTGGATTGAATGTAAAGTATGTAGCATCGTTTGCAATGTTAAAAGCCTATAGGTTTAATTTGAATTTTTTCCAACTTAATTCTCCTGGATTGAATGTAAAGTATGTAGCATCGTTTGCAATGTTAAAAGCCTATAGGTAAGCAAGTTTTATTTTAGAAAAACTCTACGGTACCTTTAAAAGCATCATGCCTCCCACCCCCTGCATTTACAACCATAGATCTTTTAATCTAAAAAATTTAAAATTGATCTAATGGTTGTAAATACACCCCACTAAGTGGGAAATGGTGCCGTGAAGGCACCGTAGAAGTTCCCTTTATTTTATATTTAATTACAAGGCTAGTAGTCCAAAATTTATAAAATGTAAAACTTCGATTGTAATTTGAAATTATTATTTATTTAATTTCTATTGAAATATCTTATTTGAAGATATTAATTGTAATTCATTAATCGATGATTTCTCAAAATGCCAAAAATGCTGAAAGGGTGAAGTTAATGTACTGTTTCTAACTTTACATTACTTATATATTGTAAATTTGTTTTGTTAGGAACTATTACCGTAACTTTAAGCGGCTTTTGTGTACACACAATTTAGAGTATAATGGATTATGCAACTATATATATTTGTATCCATTTATAATACGTAGTTGGAGTTTATTTTTTTCGTATCCATTTATAATATTGTAGTTGTCCAAAAATGCTATAAGACCCCCAAATAAAATTTTCCCTTAGGCCACCTATTGCCCATGACCGGCACTCAAAACGTGTATTTCATTAAAGTGATAGAGTCATGTATCATATTTGAGAAGGTTTACTATGATATATCGGTCTCATATTATAAAATTATTTTTAATTTTAATTATTATTTGATATCAAATTAATTTAATCATCCCTAACATTACCACCACTTCAATAGGGTAGGTTAAAATTCGTCTCGTAACTTGTCTTGTACAATTATATGTCTTCAAATTTAAGTTAGGCCGTATTGAGAATCCAACTAACCTACGTAGTAGAGCTTGACCCAAAGAATATACAGAATCACCTACTCAATTAAGATCTAACTTCTTATTGCAATATTTAGTTATTTTCTGTTCGTAAAATGGAAAAAGAAAAACAAAAAACCACTGACTGAAAATCCTGGCCCATAATCCCATTTAAATACGTTACACCAAGAGCTGATACACCTAATTTCCCGGTACCAAATAAAGGACACTATGATGATCAACAAGCTTCCCACCTTAATATTGTCCCATAACACGTCCCGCCATCATATCCTACCAACTGATTTTTATTATCATTATAATAATTATGACGGTGATTTCTACAGGTTCCTTACACCAATATACTTCTTGTACCTTCAAATCTGTTGCAACTTATTATTCTTTAATTAGTTTAATAATGACGATTGAGTTTAGAGCTTTTGCAGAATCTCATGGCGCAAACAAAAATGAATGCGGGGTTATATATAATTAAAGAAAAAAGGGTTATATTTTGCGGAAAAGAATGCTTGAGCTTTTGCTATTTTATTTAAGTTGCTTTTTAAGTTACTCAAATTATGGATCGCCGAAAAAAATCCAACCCACAAAATGCTATCTTACCTGGCCATTTAGTTGAGTGAGAAAGTACAAAGCAGCTCGTTACTGTTTGTTGAAAAATTAATTTTGTTGAAACTAATTTTGATAGCTAAATATTTAATTTATTTAAAATGAGATATTATAATATTATTTTACGTATTGAGTAAATTATTGTAGTATATTTATTTTTTCAAAACTGATTTCCGGTGAGTGAGAAATAAATTACTATGTAAGTTAATTATTTGAAAAGGGAAAGTGTATAAAATCTTACATTGAAAATGTAAGGGAAATTTATACACTTTATAAGTTAAGAAGTAGTTTTATTATATATAATGTGATTAAGCCCATGCACTAGTTGGTTGTAAATGTGAGCTTGGGCCTAAACTTGATTTTGGATCTTGAATATGGACTTAGGTCATAGGCCTCTCTTGGGCTATATGAGATTGGTTTTGAACCACTTCGGTTTTATTTATTGGACTCTCCAAAGGAGAATGGACTCGACCTATTAAGATGCTCAAGCCTTTTGGTCAAATGAAGATGGGTTCGACTTTTATCTTTAACCCAACAAGATTGTGACTTTTCAATTTCATCAACAGCATTTGAGGAGTTTTAAAACTGTGATGGTGGAGGTAGTGGCTGTAGTTGGGAATTAAAGTCACTAAATGCAGTTGCTCCAATCTTTCAAATTCTCAACCCCTGCAAGGTGAAGTATATAAATAAATTTAGAAGTTCTAGGCAGAAGATACACTGAATTAACTTCATTCTGCATATATTTTGCACTAAAAGCCTCAGGCATTTGTTTAAATTTTGTGCTCGGTTTCGCAATTTTCAAGTTCGTTGGAACTTTGAAGTCTAGTGTGCTACAACTTTAAAGGCGTTAAGTCGTTGTATCCTTGGAGACATTACGCCAGTTCCGTTAGCACTACACGGGGCGTATTTGTCTTGCGGAAAGAGATCTTTCTCGCCTCGACTTGCTGATCAATCTGATCCGGTTCAAGAAGGTGTTATTTTAGTTTTACCTATTTTTTAATTTTATTTTTAGCATTTGTAAGAATTGTAGTACAGTTCAATAACAATTTTCTCTTTGTATTTCTATTTTGTAACAATTACAAGCTAAATATTATTTTGTTACTGAACTCATGGAGAACGTCAATCAACAACCGAAGAAAACTGACGAAATAACACAAACCACTCAAGCGACGAACACTGTTGAAGCAACAAGAGCCTTTGTTCAAAATGTTGTTATTCCTGCTACTAACGTTCATGCTGAAAGACCTGAAAAATTCAATGGTCTTGATTTCAAGAGATGGTAATAAAAGATGTTGTTCTATCAAACCACTATGGGTTTGGCTAGACATTTGAAGGAGGACCTACCTTTGGTTGAGCAAAACGAAGTCAATGCTGACTTACGTTCTGCGTATGATTCTTGGGGCCAAGGTGATTACCTTTGCCAAAACCATGTCTTGAATGGACTGAGCAATGAACTGTATAATATGTACAGTGCTATGAAGACTGTAAAGGAACTTTGGGATGCTTTAGAGATAAATTACAAGTCTAAAGATGTTGGAGAGAAAAAGTTCATTGTTAGGAAGTTTCTGGACTTCAAGATGGTCGATACTAAGACTGTCATCTCTCAAGTCCAGGAGTTCCCACTTATTTTGCATGATATTGATGCTGAAGGTATGTCCCTAAGTGAATCCTTCCAGGTAACTTCCGTGATTGAGAAGTTATCTTTGGGTTGGAAAGACTTCAAAAATTAACTTAAACACAAGACAAAGGAGATGACACTTGAGAAGTTGATTGCCAAGATTTGTATTGAAGAAGACAATAAAAATCTGAGAATAAGATAAACTGATCTCCAATGGAGGCTCATGCTAATCTGCTAGAGCAAGTCATGATCTTTAAAACAAAAGTGCCTAATGCTCAAAACAATAAAGGCAAGTAAGTTGCCAAGGTTTGGAATTTCATTGGAGATTATCATAATTGTGGCAAACCAAACCATATGGCAAAAGATTGTAAGAAGCCCAAAAAGAATAATGGGCAATACCGGGGACAATCAAGTGCTCATCTTGTTGCTCCTGGATCGATTAAACCGACTGACTTTGATATGTCAGCTGTGGTGTTTGAAGCCAATTTGGTTGATAACCTAAGTGAGTGGTACATTGATAATGGTGTCATTTGACATGTCTGTTCTGACATAGATGTGTTTTCCAACAATAATGTTTCAACGGGTGTTTTGCATGTAATTGTTGTGTTTTTCCTCGTGTTTTTAATTAGGATTTTATGTTGATTTTAGTAGTTTTTGAGTCGAGTTTTATTAGGTTTTGCGTTTGTTTTCTCGTTTTGTTATTTTTCATGTTTCTTTTTGATTTTCTACTTAATATGATTATTTTAAGCTTAATTAATTAATTTTATGTTTAAATTAGGTATTTTGAAGTATTCTAGTCTGGATATGGTCGAGTATGGGCTTACGATTGGAGTTTTAGCGGAATCGGGGCTCGAATTGAAGAATTATGGCTGACACTTGGTACGTGATACGACACTGGGTTACCCATTGTCCGAAAGCGCCTACCCACGCCTGCCGACAGCGCCTGCCAAGAGCCGCCGAGAGCTGCCGAGACTCAGAGCCCACGCCTGCCGATCACTGCGCGTAACTCCCGCTGAGACCCGCGCACATCTGCGCGCACCTGCCTGCACGCTGCCGAGCGCCTGCCGACCAGCGCCGAGTTCTGCCGAGCCATCTCGGCCCATGTCGAGCCACCTTGCAAATTTGCCGAGCCAACCGAGCCAAACTCGACCCAAAAGGTCTATTTTGACCATTTTGGGTCAAATTTGGTCAATACATGGAAATCCAAACTCATATAGCATAATTGACCCATTTACCCCTAATTAACTTGTATAAATAGAACCTCTCTTTCATTTTGTAAGACACCTCCTCCCAACCCAAGCTTGGGTTTGGTATTATTTTCTCTCTCTAGATTTAATTTCAAGCTTTGCTTTGGGTTTGTAAGCTCAAGAAGGATTCAAGTACTCCCTTGGATTTTAATTTCTTGCAATTTCAATCAAACTTTTGGATTCTCTCTTTAATTCTAGTAAGCTTTCTTTTAATGTCATGCTTTGTTTTTCATTTGTTTTATGCTTTTTGCCTTAGGTATTAGAATTTGTGCTTGATCTTGTGAATCATCCATGAAATCTAGTTGAGTGACACAATTAAATCATGGATTGAGGCCTAAATCGTTTAATTTCACGTTATTTTACATGTTTCATGCATTTTCTTCATTTTTATGCTTTTTGTCTTAGCGCCTTGATTTCATGTTAGATCTTAAGAATTGACTATGGAATCTAGATGAGTGACACGTCTAGGTCATAAATCGGGTCTTGGATCGTCTTGATTCTGATTTTTTCACATGCTTTATTTTAAATCTTATTTTCATGCCTTGTTTCATGCTTAAATCTTAGATCTAGGTTTTGTTGCTTGTTATTTTCCTTAAAGTTTTGAACTTTATTGTTAATTTCCATTGCTCTTTACATCCATGCTTTCAATTTTTACTTATTTGCATTATTTAGGATTTTATGCATAGTTGTACCTTATGCATGCATGCTTGCTTGGTGAAACATTGCACTTTCTTGCTTATTTTCATTATTGCTTTGCATTTTCTATTTGAGGCATACGACGAGGCATCCTACCAACTTGCAATTTCATTTCCTAGTTTAATTTAGTTAGCTTAATTGCTTTATTTTCGTTTTCCTTTTCATTTTCCAAGCTTGAAACACATTGGAACCTTCAATCAAATTGAATTCCGATAATACCAAGCCATGAACCCATTGATATACTTTCAACACCACGTAAACTCTTCTAACAACGGGTAATAAGCTTCATATGGGGAATTCATCCTCGTCGGAAGCGGCTAGAATTGGAGATGTTGCTCTTAAGTTAACTTCTGAAAAAAAGCTACTGCCGAGGAAGTTTTTCATGTCCCAGACATCCGTAAAAATTTAGTATCTGGATCACTGTTGGTTGAACATGGAGTCAATATTTGAAGCTATGAAATTTGGTTAAGCAAGTTTGGACAGTTCTTAGGTAGGGGTTATCGAGATAAAAGATTGTTCAAACTGAATGTAATGGCTACTCGCCCTGTAAACTCTTCAAGTATGAATGGATTTAAGTTTGGACAGTTCTTAGGTAGGAGTTATCTAGATAAAGAATTTTTCAAACTGAATGTAATGGCTACTCGCCCTGTAAACTCTTCAAGTATGAATGAAAATGCATCTAATTTTGTTTACTTGATTGAGTGTTCTAATTTATGGCATATTAGGTTAGGACATGTTAATATAAATGTAATAAAAAGACTTATGAATTTAGATTTGTTACCAAACTCAAAATTTGATTCACAAAGTAGATATGAAATTTGTATTGAAATTACCATTCCATTCGGTGGAAAGATGCAATGAACCTCTAGGTTTGATTTATACTGATATATGTGATCTAAAATTTGTGCAAACTAAAGGTGGAAAGAAGTTTTTTATAACGTTCATTGATGATTGCACAAGGTTTTGTAATTTATATTTGTTAAGAAGCAAAGATGAAACTCTTGAAACTTTCAAGAGATGTAAAACTGAAATAGAGAATCAACTTGGAAAAAGGGTTAAAATAATCCAAAGTGATAGAGGCGGTGAATATGTAACTCCGTTTGAATAATTATGTGCCGAGTGGAGTATAATACATCAAACGATGTTGCCGTATTCACCACAGTCTAATGACATTGCCGAACGCAAAAACAGAACTCTTTAAGAGATGATGAATGTCATGTTGATTAACTCGGTTTTACCCCAAAATATGTGGGGGAAAGTAGTTTTGTCAGTCAACCACATTTTAAATAAAATACCATTTAGGTAAAAATGAGACACCTTATGAACTTTGAAAAAGTCATAAGCCATCGTATAAATACCTAAAAGTGTGGGAGTGTTTGACAAAGGTCGTTGTGCTTGAACCAAAGAAAATGAGAATCGGACCAAAGGCGATCGACTGCATTTTTATTGGATATGCATACAATGGTATGGCATATCGATTCTTAGTACACAAATCGGGAAAATTCCAAGATTTCTGAAGGTACTACGATTGAGTCAGAAAATGGCATATTTCTTGAGAATATTTTCCGTGTAAAGATAAGACGGAATCTAGTTCTAACAAAAGAACGTATGAAACTGAAAGTGGTTCAAAACCAAATAGTGATGAACCTAGACGTGGAAAAAGGGTAAAGACTGTAAAGTCTTTTAGACCTGGTTTTATCACGTACTTGTTGGATGATGAGCCAAATTCCATTAAGGAAGATCTATCCAGCCTAGAAGCACCGCTCTGGGAAGAAGCTGTTAATAGCAAAATGGAATCCATACTGCAAAATCACACTTGGGAATTAGTTGATCAACAACCTGGTTGTAAGCCCCTGAGCTGTAAGTAGATAGAACCGTTGATAAGTTTAAAACTCGTTTGGTTGTCAAGGATTTTAAACAAAGAGAATGTTATGATTTCTTTGACACATACTCACTGACAACGAAGATATCATCCATTAGAGTACTTCTTACGATTGTTGCTCTGCACAATCTAGAGATTCATCAAATGGATGTGAAAACTGCATTTTTTAATAATATATTGGAAGAATAAATATATATGGATAAACTTGAAGGATTTGTAGTGAAGAGAAATATGTGTGAAAACTAATTCAGTCTTTGTATGGACTTAAACAAGCTCCAAAATAATGGCATATGAAGTTTGACGAAAATTATATTGTTAAATGGATTTAAAATTAACGAATGTGACAAATGTGTTTATGTCAAAGGAACATCAAATGAATATGTTATTGTGTGTTTATATGTGGATGACATGTTGATCATGGGCAGTAATCATGATGTGATCATGAATACTAAGATAATGTTAAAATAATATTTTGACATGAAAGATATGGGAGTTGCTGATGTAATCCTTGGGATTAAAATTAATAGAACTCAAGAAGGAATTATTATTTTCACAATCTCATTATGTTGAGAAAGTGCTCAAGAAATTCAATGGCTATGAGGGTCCATCTAGTAGGATGCCCATCGATCTAAAGATAAATCTAGTAGCTAACAAGGCTGAACCAATTGCCCAGTTAGAGTATGCTCGGTTATAGGAAGACTAATGTACTTAACAAATTGTACACGACCAGACTTAACATATCTCGTGAATAAACTGAGTAGGTATACATGAAATCCTAGCCACGAGCATTGGAATGCATTACTATTCAAGATACCCAACCATACTTGAGGGGTATTGTGATGCTAGTTAGATTTCAGATTCGAAAGATTCTCACTCCACTAGTGGATATATCTTCTGTATTGGAGGTGGGGTAGATTTATGGAGGTGTACAAAACAAACTTATATAACTCGATCCACCATGGAATCTGAGTTTATAGCTTTAGATAAAGCTGGTGAAGAAGTAGAATGGCTTCGTAACTTCTTGGAAGATATTACATGTTGGAGTAAGCCGGTGCCACCTATGTTGATACATTGTGATATCCAAACAGCTATTGGAAGGACACAAAATTGTATGTATAACGGAAAGTCTCGACATATTTATCGAAGATATAACACCGTTAGATAATTGCTCTCTAATGGAGTAATATGTATTGACTATGTTAAGTCACAAGATAATATTACCGACCCTCTCACAAAAGGTCTTAATCGAGATCAATTGAGGAATTTGCTAGAGAGAATGGGTTTATAATCCAAAGAATTAAGGAATGACCATTGGTAACCCAACCTTGATGAACGGAGATCCCATGAACATGGTTCAATGGGAAAACTAAACTATGGAAATTCAGTTGAGCACTTAGAACAAGTTAAATGTTCGAATCTCATCCATGAAAAGCAATCCAAGTGAATTTATCTGAGAATTGTGGTAAAGTTAAAGTATAAAGACTTTTTAATGAATCTCAAACCTTTGAAGGTGAATTATATCAGGATACTTTTGATTGGAGGTCACCTATAAAAGTGTGAAGTGAGGGCCGCTTCAAAATGTAAACACTTATGAATCCAAAGTGATGCCCACGACCAAAATGGACACAACTTTAGAACATAAAGGTGTTAAGATTTTATTGTGTATCATTGCCTTGATATACCCTACAGAGGGATAGTTCAAGGCATTCAAGTTCACTATGCCACCAGTATATTCGATGATAGTTAATGTGGACGGTTTAAAGCCACAAACTACCTATCCTGGTGCAATAATGTCTTATGATGATTGAGCACAAGAGTCTGTATACAAATATGCATTGGTTTTCACTCATGTGGGAGATTGTTGGAGAATTAATTTTGTCGAGGCTAATTGATGGCTAAATAATTAATTCATGTAGGATTAAATATTATAATATTATTTTACGTATTTAGTAAATAATCATAGTATATTTATTTTCTCAATACTGGTTTTTCAGTGAGTGAAAAACAAATTATATAAGTTAGATGTATAAAATATCACATTGAAAATGTAAGGAAAATTTATACACTTTATAAGTTAAGAAGTAGTTTTATTAAGCATCATGTAATTAAGCTCATGCACTAGTTGCTTGCAACTGTGGGCTTGGTCCTATGCCTTGGCTTTGGGTCTTGAATATTGAATTAGACTTTAGACTCTTTGTTTCTTTGGGTCCTGGGCCATGGGCCTCTATTGGGCAATATGAGATTGGTTTTGAATCAACTCAGTTTTATTCATGGACTCTCCAAAGGAGAGTGGACTCGACCTATTAAGATGCTCAAGTCTTTTAGTCAAATGAAGATAGGGTCGATCCATTATCTTTAGCCCAACAAGGTTATGACTTTTTAACTTTATCAATGATGATGGAGGTAGTGGTAGTAGTGGGGAATTAAAGCCACTAATTGCACCTGCTACATCCTTTCAAATTCTCAACCCCTGCAAGGTGAAGTCTATAAATAGACTTAGAAGTTCTAAGCAGAAGATACACTGAATCAACTTCATTCTGCATTTTTTCTGCACTGAAAGCCTTAGGCATTTGTTTAAATTTTAGTGCTCTGTTTCACACTTTTCAAGTTCGTTGGAACTTTGAAACATGGTGTGCTACAACTTCAAAGGTGTTAAGTCGTTGTATCTTTGGGGATATTACGCCAGTTCCGTCAGCACTACACGGGGTGTATATGTCTTGCAAAAAGAGATCTTTCTCGCCTCGACTTGCTGATCAATCTGATGCGGTTTAAGAAGGTGTTATTTTAGTTTTACTTGTTTCACAATTTTATTTTTAGCATTTTTAAGAACTGTAGTACTGTTCAGTAGCAATGTCCTTTTCGTATTTTTATTTTGTAACACTATTGGGGGCACGACTCAATAAGAATTTGTTTGGCCTCGTTAAAGGAAACTCATTAAGGTAAACAAGTTAAATTGGCCAAATTTTTACTAATGTTTGATTCGTTAGGTTGTTGGTAACCTTGTGGGCTATTTCGTTCAAATAATCCATTAGTTTTGGCTTTAATTTGAGTATTTATATAATTATATATGACAAATATATAAATATTTATATTAATTAATATATTTGAATAAAGTTATAGATTTATTAGATTCATTATGATTTATGAAGATGTATAATTTTTTATACACTACAACATAAATGACTTTAGGTAACATCTAAAAAGTATTACCTAATAGCAATAAATGTTACTATAGATAATAGTTAATATTTTAATTGGTGATACAGTTGTCCATGCTACTTATTGTCTAAGATAACACTTTTTTATGATATTTAGTAATATTTTTTTATAAGTGTTACATTAAATTTATAATTGTAATGCTTATGGTGACACTTTTAAAATTTTACCTAACATCTTTTGTAACAATTTTTTTAATAGGACGTAACAGTTTTCTTGTGACACTTTTCATTCAATTGTAACAAAAAAAAATACTTCTTTAAACTTTAAACCTTTGAACTTATAGATCAAGGAGTATATGCTAACCATTTGGACTAAAAAATAGTTTTTGGATAAAATTAACAATACTTATTATATCTCTTTAATTATCTCAATTTTAATACAAGAAAAAAAAGGATATTACTAACATTCAAATCAACAACCTTATGTATAAAAATATTACTTTATTTACTCATATTATATGACCTTACAATAAAATATCATTTTAATTATCCCAAATGTAAATATTATACAACCTTATGTATAAAAATATTACTTTATTTACTTATATTATATGACCTTACAATAAAATATCATTTTAATTATCCCAAATGTAAATATTATTTTAGGTGGTACTTAACAAAATGTAAATGATTGTTAGATAGTAAATTCATTAATAACTAATTGAAGAAAATAAACCAATTTTAATAGTTTAAATTAATATATAATTTATCAACTAACAAATAATAACTTGTAAAAAGAGTGATACCTATAAAGTGCTACATTATGTATAAGTATTATCTAATAAGTATTATTTATTTAAAAGTAATTACCTAGAAGTTCTATTTATATAAATGTGTTACCTAAAAAGTAATTTCTTATATAACAAATATTATTTAAAAAGTGTTATATGTAATGTTATATATTAAAAACTATTACAAAAGTGTTGTGTATATATTATGAATTGAAAGTGTTACAAAAATGTATGTTACGTAAGGTCATTTATGTTGTAGTGATATTTATGTAATAAACTAACTAGTTTAATCTATAATTAGTATTTACTAAACTCTCTCAGACTTGATTAAACTCAATAAAGATCGTGAATCAACAATATATTCGTTTATATTTGAGCTCACCTCAATAATAAAGAAGTTAATGTCAAAATTTCAAAAGTTCGGCTACTGGTTCTCGGACACAAAGAAGTGCTTAGAGCATGTACAATGGTAAAATGGATGGTTGAGGCAAAGCGATGTCAGCCATGTGTTGGATAGAAGATGTGTGATGTCAGCAACTTCAATGTTGAGGTGATATTGGTGATGTGATATTGAATAATTTATTATTTAATTCAATTTTTTCTTTTTCTTTTTAATAAAAATAATAAATGAAATGTCTGAAATACTAAAAATAATCAATAACCTTACAAAAACTTTTTTATTAAAAAAATTAGATTTATTTTGATTTTAAATAAAAAATAGATTTTATTTGAATTTATTTAATTGTTCTATTTATTTTTGAATTAAAAAATAACATATTATATTTTTTCTTTTTTTATTTATATTTTTCAAAATTTCAAATGCTATTTTTGGGTTATTTTTAATATTATTTTATATATTCTTCAAATTAATTACTTTTTATATTTATTTTTGAATTGAAAATGTATAAATTACATTTTTCTAATTTTTTATTTATGTTTTTTCATAATTTTAAATGTTGTTTTGTATTTTTTTGTCTTTTATCTTTACTTGGATTTTTTGAATTTCTTATTAAAAAATAAAATAAAAAGGATGAGCGCAGACATAATATGCCCGCGGGGCACACAAGAGGGTCTAATACCCGTCTGGAGGAGCATGGAGCAGTGGGCAAAAGCGCTTGGCCGCTCTGGATGGCCGCCCGCTACTCATGCTCTTAGTTTGAGTTTGAGGGTGTAAAAGTGACTGAACTGTGCATGTTTAAGCGACATGTTGGGTGAAGGTATGTTAATTTCGAATACTATGTGACAAATATTCTCAATATTTTGGAGTAAGACTATGCATGTAAAGCATAAAAAGTAGGCATATTAAAATTTGGTCCACATGTTAAATTTCAAAAAGAAAAAATAAAAAGAGAGAGAGAGAGAGAGAGAGAGAGAGAGAGAAAGAAAGTGATGAATAAGTAAGAAGAATATACTTTTCGACATTTTTAGACATCTATATATATAAAAAGGCTATATATTTTTAAAAATTTTCCCACTCATTTCAATTACTATTTTTAGTAATACCTATTTATTTTATGTACATGCTATTTTGTTTCTTTTAGGATTATAATATATGAAATTTTAAAAAAAATACAAAAAGAATAAAAAACAGTAATAATATGCTTTTAAAGAAAATCCAAAAAAAATAAATAAATAATAAAATATATGTAAGGTGAATAAATAAATTTTAAAAATACTAAAATTAAAAAATTAAAATATAAAAAAAATATTAGAAATATGTGAAAAGTAATACTATAAAAAAATATAAGTCTTTTGAAATTAAGAAATAAATATAAGAATTTATAAAAGAAAATGAGGTAATAATAATTTAAAAAAGTCAAAAAAAATATAAGAAATTATGAAATAAATTTGATGTCTTCAAGTAAACTTTAATAATTCTGAAAGTTACAAAATAAAATATAAATATATAAATATTATAAAAACTTGAAAATAAATATTAAAAAAAATATAAACCAAATTTAAGAAAATATGAAATAAATGTAAGAACTTATAAATAAGTTTAAATATTTAAGTTTGAGGAAAATATGAACCCCCATACCATGGTTTATTTTATATTTCTTTTCCAATTTATTAATTCATTTTATGTTTATTTTTTAAATATTTCTAGTATTTATTTTTTCATTTTATAAATTTTGAAATTTTGAAATAGTTTAATTATAAGTTTTTACTTTTTATGTGATTTTATAAATTAATTTAAGTATTATTTTATATTAATTTTCATGTAATTATGTTTATTTTATATTTTTTAGTCCCTTAATACTATAAGTAATTACTTAGATTTTTTAATGATTTCTTTCATTAATTTATAAATTTTTTTCGGATTATATTATATTATTTGATTTGATTTTTTTAAAATTTTCATATTTATTAAACAAATATTTATAATTGTTTAATTATATTTTGTTCTCCAACACCGGATGAGGTGTCATAAGACCACTAAAATCCAGGTATTCGGGGGCAACTGCAAATCACGCATAATTTTTATAATGATTTGTAACAAATAATAGTTTGTATGATAAACTATAAAAAAAAAAACACAATTTTTTAGAGGGCAAAAAGTAATTACCCCTTATAATTAGGATATGCCCTATTGATCTTGATTTTTTGTTTGTTTGTTTGTTTGTTNTTTTTTGTTTTTCCCCCCTTTTTGGTCATTGTCTATTTATGATGCCACAATTTTTGTAATTTACATTCACAAATCTATCTACAATCATTATCACAGTTTTTGCAGTACATTTTAAATTTTAAATTTCAAACGTGAGAACAATTATTTTTACATTAATTACTTACACCAAGCTTAGTTTTTATTTGTTTTTGTTAGAAAATAAACATTACATTTGACTTTAACTTACAAATTTTTTTGTTGGATTGATCCTTTTTTCTCTTTAGTTCACGTCCACCAAAATTAATAAAATAAACCATATTTGAAATTTTTAATAAGTCATGTGATCAACATTTCTAAGTGATTGTCAATATTCAATTGACATAATTACATATATCACTATTTAATTAAGGAAAGAATGTAATCATTTATTTTGATTCATATGTTTTGGTTTCATGAAATTCTCATAAATAAGTTCGATTGGGTTAGTTGTTTTTTTTTCTAAACTACTTAGTCCAAACGAGATTCATTGATTTGCGAAGAGATTCATTTAAATGACTTGGATTGGGCCTATTTGCAGATCGATCCGTTGGTCTGGTTCAAGAACGAAAACATGGGTATATAGAAAATGTGAGTTTTTTGATGAATTCAAACATAATTGAATAATAAAAACTTATTTAACTGCATCCAGTGTTTTTACTATTAAAATGAATTTGGTGACCAAAGTAAAAAAAAAAAAAATCAATTTTTATAATTTACTAATTTAAATAAAATAAGAGTAATTTAACCTATATGGTATTTATTTGAAATCATATTTTTCGATTGAATCAACTCAATTTGTTTGTTGATAATTATTAAATGAACATTATAGTATTAAAAAATTTAAACAATTCAATTGTGTTTTTAATAAGTGTATATATTTGAATCAAAACTAGGTTTTTTGGTTTATTACATTTCTAAATTACATAATCAAAAAAAAAAATTACATTATACAATCAGTTTTGGTTATGTGCATTTAATTATCTTAGGAGGAAAAACATATATGATCTGAATATTTCACTCATGTTATATTATGTTAATATATGAGAAAGTTTATGAGATTCTTCACTTTTTCTTTGAATACAAAGATTAAACAAGAATATACGCGCAGTGATCTGAATATTCTTTATATTAAAATTTAAAAATATAATAAAAGTGACTAATATAATTATTTTGCGACTAACTAACTAGAAGAGATTGAAAATATTGGTACGTGGTGATTACAAGTTATACCATAATTAGACATATAATGTAGGCTATAAAAAGTTGTTTCATAATATATAAATGTGAGGTTCTTTACTTTTAATTTTTTAAGTTTGCTTTTGTACAACAACCGTGATTTGGGTATTTTAAGTTGTTATATTACATTAATAAATGAATAATATTACATATATATCGAATAAATTTACATCGTCCATTATAATTTATTTCATGCATTCCACGAGTTAAACACTTAATTTCATGAAAAACATGTAAGAGTAAGAGACTCCAACAATTGCTTGGAAATATGCCTGATTCAGACAACTAAAACATATTGACCAAAGTGGCCTTACACAAACGGCCCGAATGCGCCAACAATTAATGGGGCAATCTGAATACATAGGCAAGCAATTAAAATGGTAAATTACTAGGTACATTGAGTATACATTTAGGTAGAGATGTTGATCCGGTTTCGGTCAACGATTTTGTAAAATTAGAAGGTCTATGGATATACGAATAATTCTTAGATTCACGATGTTTTTAATCAATGTTACCAACATCAGTTAACAACATCGACCAGAGTAAATTTAAACTTATGCAGCGGAAATTAAAATACGAGAATACGATTAAACAAATTCAGTTCACAAGTAAAAGTACTTGTGAACTTGGGTGTACAAACCCGAAAACCATATTACTTTCTTTTTAAGTTCAATACAAAATATAAAGTAATATATGAAAACTAAATATCAAGAAGTTTGATACTAAATACTTGTTGCCGGAATGGCAAGATCTTATCCGTTGGTCACGCAACTTTGAAGAACTTGTTAATCACGATTATTGGCTTCAAGTAGTACGTCGTGTTCTTCCTTCCTTTCTTTGCCGTGCGTCTTGCGTCGTGCGATTTCTCCTTGAATTTCCCGTGCGTAAAAATCCTTCTCGAAAAATCCTGAATGTAAGAGTATTGAAGGTATCCTCTTCTCTTGGGTTTGTCTTGTCTTAAATAGAAGAGTCCTAGAGTCCTAAAATTGGTAGAATCCTAAAACCAAATCCTAAACACAATCTAGGAATAATTAAAGTCTTGTATACAAACTAGGAAACAAATCTAGAGTCCTAATTTTAGTTCCCTAATATATTTTGGGCCTAAGAAAGGCAAATAACTAAATAAGGAATTATTCCCAAGAATAAAATCCTTAACAGATTTTGGTTAACCGATTTCGGTCAACGATTATTGATGTGGTGTTTGTTCTTCCTCCACCTGTTTCCCCTTGTCTACTTCTTTCGCCTTCCTCGCCTCAGATTCAAAATCTAAAGTTTGAGGTATGAGAGTTCTTCCCTTCATATTTTGCTTGTTGAAATTCTCACGTCTTTTACTCAAGGACTCGATATCCCTCTTTTCCACAGACGGCGCCACTTGATGCGATTAAAAAGATTGGTTCACCAAGAAAAGAGAGTAATAACCTAAAATTCATGCTTGCTAACCTGATAGACCTCCAGAGAACTCTTGGCGACCTGATCAACCTACAAAAACCAAAACCCAAGCCGGATAGCCCAGCGTAGGCACTCCTTTACTTAAGTCAATCCCATTTTAATAATGATACGCGAGAGCTCAAAAAGCAAGATATAATTAACTTAGAGAAAAAAAAATGAGGCATGTGTCCTCTTTATATAGAAAAGAGATGTGTTCCCAATTTAGGGTTCTCGTCTCTTATTAAAACCAATACCATATATAACTAGCGACTTAGAATTAAGATTTCTCTTGTATGCTAAGTTACAATAAATATTAGAAATTTCGTTAAATTACTGTAATAACCATGTGCCAATACTATGCCATGCCTTTAGTACGCCGGGACCCGATACCATAATCTATATCAACCCAAAAGAGCCCAAGATCTTGTTAACCATAAAAGCCCAGCTCTCAGTACCGAGCTGTTACAATACCATTTATCTGATAAGAGCTCACCGCGCCCATATAAGAGCTCGCTACTCCTACAAACAGTTCGCCCTCCCATAGAAGAGATCGCCCTTTCTAAAGGTGAGGTCGCCTTATAAATTCCTACAAACCTGCATGCCCATCGACCTGGATATTTGATGTCGTATCAACATTTCCCTTCCCCTTCCCCCACCACTACTTCTAATGTAAGACCATTATTCAACGACCCTCGAAAAGTTTTAGCCTCATATACGAGGTTGATTGAGGATAATAAGCGAAACATCTAATGGCTAGTGCTAGTCGAACAATGAAATTAGAAACTAATTTAGGGCATTTGAATCGGGAAGTATCCCGAAAAAGATGACACTAAAAATCTTGTGCAGTTTTGGACGAGGTTCTAACTTATTACCTAAATTCTTTGAAAATCAAATGTTAATGGATGATTGGGTCAAAACTGGAAAACGAGAATAAGAACTACAATTGGATGAAGGTGAAGAGAATGACCATTACATCAACAACAACGATAGCAATGAATGAACAAAGACGAGCATCCTTTAATATCCAGATATGTAAGTAAGGTAAGTATAAAAATTACGTGGACTTTGATTAATCTACGAGGATACACAAACAAGTTAATTCCAATATTAAAAATTAAAATTTTTTATTTTAATTTCTAATATTAGAATTAAAATCAAGTCTTTTTTTAATTATTTTTAAACTATTTTTTTTTAATAAAAAATTCGAACTACGTGAACTTTGATTCCTCTATGAGTATACGTAAGCAAGTTAATTTCAATTTTAAAAGTTAACATTTTTAATTCTAATTTCTAATATTAGAATTAAAATCAAGCCCTTTTAAAAAATAATTTTTAAACTTTTTTTTTTTTCAAAATAAAAAAAGGAACTTGTCCAACATTGTTTCCTATATGAGAATACGTATGCAAGTTAATCCCAATATTAGAAGTTAAGATTTTTAATATTAAAATTAAAATCAAGTCTTTTTAAAAAATATATTTTTTAAACATTTACTTAGAAAATTCAATTCTTCAAAATTTATTGAAGTTTCTCATTTATTTTTTATTTTTTTTTTCATTCATTAAAAAAAACCCAAAAAACTTGCTGATTTAATTAAAAAAACACCAGATCAACCCCTCTATATTTAGGGGCGTATTTAGTGCGAAACTGGGCTGGATTTAGTCCGGTCTTTCCTAGGGAGAAAAAAATCTTTCATATTGCTCAATTTTCATAAATTAGCCTTGTCCCACCTTTGTTTCCTCTAACAATCAAACAAAAATCGGCCCATTTTCTTCTAAAGTCCACCCATTTTTTTCTATTTCCATTCGATCCAAAGCCCATCCCCTTTTCGTCATTCGTTGAATTTTCATTGCGATGAATATTCATTTCTATCTAACTAATTTTTTATATATGTTATGCTAAATTTTATTATTGTTATTGTAATAAATTTATATTTATAAATATATAATATGTATAAAAATATTCATACACGGATTAAAAATTTCACGTCCGTACTCATAGATTTTCATTTTCATTATGATAAAAATTCATCTGCAATATGATAAATATCAATTTATATTTTCATTATATATATATATATATATCCTCTATATATTAATACAAAATCCTCCTATCCTATGTGTCTGCTTCCCAGGCTTCATTAGCTTTCGAAAATAATTTGGTGTTTTGTGTCATCTGAGCCTAATATTAACCTAATTTAGTATTTTTTTTTCCTTTTATTATATTTTACCTAGTTTAATACTTTCCTAATATTATATTTTTTCTAATTCAATATTTTTTTTATTATATTTTACCTACTTTAATATTCTCTTTAACATATTTTGCCCAATCCAATATTTTACTTCTAATATAATATATAAAAAAGTTATATCTAATTAGAAAAAATCTATATAAGTTGAATTAACTTTTATTTAAAATAAAAGTTGAAGTAATTTTATTATAATTCTAAATATTCATTTAATAAAAATATGAGCTATATAAAGTTGTTACAAAAGGGAAATAAATATAAAAAATATAAACTTAATTTTCTTTATCTAATCCTAATATAAGAAATTGTAAATAACATTAAAAATATAAATAAAAAACTATTGTTACACAAAATAAAGAATAAAAACAAAGTGAAACAAAAAAGTAACATAATACTAATACTAATAATAACAATAAATTATTATGCCTAGAAGAATAAATATTAAATATATTTTAAATCTTTTTATCTAATTCCAATATAATGCATTGATACACATATTATATATCTATATGAACAAATTAGTATCTTACGCAGAAAAAAATAGAAAATAAAATAATATTACATATATTACAAGTTAGATGCACGATGTTTTTCCAATAGAATTATCAATATCTTATAAATTATAATTTTTTATATCACATATTCACATGTAACACGCGGGTGTTGTATATTTTACATTTTTTCAAAAACTCAATTTTTTATAGGTTTTCCCGTCAAGTTTAGGGTATTTTGATATACTTTACAAATAATTTCGTGACTCAAGGTTAAAAAAACTTGAAAATTCTCTATTATAAAAACCAGTCTTACTGTGATTAAACAAACAATGTTCTTGATATATTACAACTAATTCGTAACTCACGGTAAAAAACTCGCAAAATTCTTAATTTTGAAAATCAATCTCACATTAATTAGAACAAGTAATGTTCTGATTTGTATGTAAGAATTATTTATTTTGAAAATAGAACAAACAGTATTACGATTTGTATGTACCATTTTCAAAATTATTCTTTTGGTATTTTTAATGAATATTACTTTTTTCCGAATACCGCGTAATATGCGCATGTCTACTTCGCATGTTTCATTTGGAAAATAAAAAGCTATGGTGTTTCAGTTGCTTAGATTTCATCCGAGCCTAATATCTATTTAATTCAATATTTTCCTTTTACCGTATCTCACCTAATTTAATCCTTTTATTTTATTATATTTTTCCAAATTTAATATTTTCTTTTATTATATTTTGTCTAATTCAATATTTTCCTTTTATTCTCCTAATATAAAAATACAAATAAGTCATATAAAATTAGTAGAAAATATCTAAGTTAGTTATTTTAATTAAAAGATAAATTACATAAGATATACTATTAATTAAAAAAAATTATGAAATTATTAAATATGTAGTGTTTATAATAAAAGTTAATATAATTTTAATTTAGTAATTTTAAATATTTTATATAGGTAAATTGAGATTTATTTGAAATAATCTAAGTATGTAACTAAAGTTAGCAATGAATTCAATCTAACATAAAAATATAATAATAATAATTATTATTATTATTGTTGTTGTTATTGTTATTGTTATTATTAAATATTGATTAGAAATCGGTAAAGTGCGAGACAAGTTGAGAATATGTCATCCTTTTAGGTTTAGAAAGTATGTAAGTAATATTATTAACGAATTTAATCTAAACATTAAAATACAAAATAATGTAATAATAATTAGTAAATAGAGATTAGACACGCTTCTTTTGAATTTTTATAAGTATGTAAGTAAAATTATTAACGAATTGAATCTAAACATGAAAATAAAAATTTAATAATTATAATAATTAATAAATAAATTAGACATGTATTGAAAATACATCATTTGAATTTTTCATTTTACATAAGAATTTGTAATTATCACAAATATTTTTTATATTTATCTTTTGATAAACCCGTGTAATACACGGGTATTAAACTAGTATATATATATTATATATATATATATTATATATATATAAATAGTATATATATATATATATAAATATCAATATAATTATAATTTTTATAATATAAATAAACTAGTTTAACACCCGTGTATTAAACGGGATTTATAAAAAATTAAATTTAAAAAATATTTGTGAAAATTACAAAGTTTTAAATTTAAAATAAAAAATTGAAAGGATGTGTTCTCAACCCGTGCCCTGTTCAATTTATTAATCATTGTAGTTATTAATGAATATTATATATTAATGTTTAGAATAAACTCTTTAATAATTATTACATACTTATAGAAATTTAAAATATGTCATATTTTCAACCCGTCTCTAGTCTATATTAATTAATTATTATTAACTCATTTTATATTTTTATGTTTAGATTAATTTTGGTAATACATACTTTGGAAATTTCAAAAGATGTCATACTCTCAAGCCTTCTCGCATTATGCCATTGTCTTTTATTATATAATTTTATTTTTTATATTTAGATTGCATTCATTACTAATATTTAATTACTTACTCCAATTATTGCAAATATATCATTGTTTACCTATACAGAATATTTAAGATTTCAAAAATAGATTATTTCAACTTTTATTACAAATACAATTTTCTTAATTATTTTCATATATACATTTTTTTTGCAATTAAAATTATTTCATATGTAATATATCTTTTAATTAAAATAATTAATTTGGATTTTTTATACTAATTATATATGACTTATTTATATTTTTATATTAGGAGTATAAAAAAAACTATTAAATTAGACAAAATATAATAAAAGAAAACTATTAATTTAGGCGAAATATAATAAAAAAGAAAATATTAAATTAGGCAAGATATAATAAAAGGAGAATGTCAAATTAGGTATATATAAGGCTCGAATGACACATAAGCAACCGAAACACCAAGAATTTTTGTTATCCAAGCGAAGCATACGAAGTAGACACATATATTAAGAGGATTTTGCATTAATATATACTTGTTTAACACTCGTGTATTACAGGGGACTTGTCAAAAGATAAATATAAAAAATATTTGTGATCATTAATGAATTTTAAATTTAAAATAAAAAATTAAAATAATGTATTCTCAACCAGTGCCTTGTACATGTCTAATATATTTATTAATTATTATAAATATTAAATAATATTGTATTTGATGTTTAAATTAAATTCATTAATAATCTTAGTTACATACTCTAAAAAATTCAAAAGGCATCACATTATAAACTCGTGTCTAATATCTATTTTATTAATTATTATTATTAAATCATTTTATATATTAATGTTTAGAATCAATTCATTAATAATTATCAATTACATACTATGAGATATTCAAAAGATGTCATACTCTCAACCCGTGTCGTATTGTACCGGTGTCTAATCAATATTTATTAATTATTAGTATACAATTTAATATTTTTATGTTTAGATTGAATACATTACTAATATTTAGTTACATACTTAGATTATTGTAAATAACTCATATCATACCTATATAAAATATCTGAAACTCCAAAAATAGAATTATCTTAAATTCTACTATCAATATAATTTATTTAATTATTTTATAATAAACAAAATTTTGTAATTAAAATTATTCTATATGTAGTTTGTCTTTTAATTAAAAAATTAATTTAAATCTTATCTACTAATTATATGACTTATTTATATTTTTATAGTATGGGAATCAAAGGAAAGTATGGAATAAGAAAGAATATAATAAAAGAATTAAATTAGGTAAAATATAATAAAAAGAAAAGTATTAAATTAGGTAAATATTAGGTTCGGATGACACATAAGCAAACGAAACACTAAATTTTTTTATTTGACAAATGAAATATACAAATCACACACATAGGTTAGTAAGATTTTGTATTAATATATTGAGATAATTCATAACAGATATAATCAATTATATAAATATACATCCACGTTATGTTAAATATTCATTTTCGAATACACAATACCGCGTAGCGTAGACCCAAGTGAGAGAAACAGAGGTCGAAGTGAGAATGGGCCGGATCGTTTGATATAAGAGGAAATGGGCGGGCTCTTACCTCATAATCAGTAATCGAGTGACTCTTTAACACAAGTACAAAGACAAGAGTCCAAGGCGCACAGTGATTAATTATTTACTCATTCGTTTTCAATTAAACTGTTTTCAGAGTTTATATTAACAATTAATAAATATATATATTTAACTTATACTGTCTTAATTAATTAATAAAATTACTAATTTATTTATCTTCATCTTTACTCATAATTTTATTATCATGAACTTGTTTTGATCGAAATAAATAGAGATGAAATTGAAAAAAAAAAAAAGGTGAATAACTTTAAAATCGAAAATTAATTTAAAACAAAATTTAGTCTTTAGAACAGACACTTGAACTGGAACGGGAGAGTAACTGAGAGAAGGGTGGAGATTTATCAAATAGCATGATTCGTCGAGAAGCTTCTACATATACATTACTTGAGAATTATAATTCAAATGAGAAACAATTTCCTTATACATGAATCTAGAATTAATTATACACCTTAGATCTAATTAAGTGGATAGATTAGAATTTGTGTGTATTTTCTTATTTGATTAAAAGCATTAGAATTGTATATCAATAAAGCACTGTGATTGTATAATAAAAACACTGCTGTTATATAATAAAAATAATTCGCAGGTTCACAGATAATGACATGGTTCTCATTTGAACCCACCTACACATATATTTATATATATATAACAATAATAATAATAATAATAATAATAATAATAATAATAATAATAACCGTGTAGTACGCAAGATTTATATAAAAGATAAATCTAAAAAATATTTTTGATAATTATAAAGTCTTAAATCTAAAACAAAACAAAAAAATAAAAATATCAAAGGTGTATTTTAATCATACCTTGTACATTTCTAATCTATTTACTACACTCTCCGTTCCATTCTATCTGTCGCAGTTGAGCATTTCACGGAGACTGAGAAAGATAATTGATATTATAATTATAGGTATCAAATGACCATAATATCATTTTGTTTAAAATAATTAAAAGTGTTAAGTAATAAATGTAGGGTAAAAGTAGTAAAGTAATCTTTACTTTTTAATGGAAAAGTAAAAAGTAACAATGATTATCTCTTTAACATGTATATGCGACAGATAGAAAATGACATTTTTTTTTTCTAAATTGCGACATATAGAAGGGGACAATTATTACAATCATTAAATAATTTTTTATGTTATTTTTAAATTTATAAATAACTTTATTTACATAGTTAAACTAATTTTAAAAAATGTCACATTCTAAACACGTGTCTAATCTCTATTAATTAGTTAAATATTATTAAATTATTTTAATATTTTGATCAAAATTACTAATAATAATTAGTTTCGTACTTTGAAAAACTCAAAAGATGACATACTTTCAACCCGTGTCGCTTTGTATCGATGTATAATCAATATTAAATAAATAATTATTATTATATAATATTATATTTTTATGTTTATATTGAATTCATTAATAATATTTAGTTAAATATTTATTTTATTGCAAATAACTTTTAATTTACCTATATAGAATATTATTAATATATTATAATAAGTTCGTTGTAATAAATAATAAGTTATAAATATGGAACTTCTAATATATTATAATAAGTACGTATGTAATAATTTTTAAAAATTATGGACGTTTATATTATAATAAAATTTTAATATAATAATTATTTCTAAACATATGCAATTCCTAAAAATATAGAACTTCTATTATATTATACTATTTGTTTCTATATTAGAGTTACTATACTCTTATAATTAGTATTAATTTTGTTAAGTCTCTTAACTACCGAAATTCGCAAAATAAGCGTACGAACCATTAGAAAATCACAAGTCATCTCGAAGATTCCTAGATAAACACATAGGATATAAATTTTTTCATCTAACATATAAGTGGGACACACACACACACACACACACACACACACACACACACACACACATATATATATATATATATATATTAATGGGTCTAAAATTTTAAAATTGGGTTTTTACTACTATATGAAATAAAATAAAAAAAAATAGCAAATAAGATTTTATTTTCAATTTGAGGTGTAATAAGAGACGAGGAAAACCTCTATGTTTTTCATCTTATGAAAATATGATAATAATGATTTTCTTTCCCATTTGTTCTTCTTGTTTAATTTAATAATTATTTAATCTAAATATTAAATATAAAATTATTAAATAATAATAGTTAATAAATAGAGATTAAGTATGAATATAAATGTGATATATTTTGAATTTTTTAAGTATATAAATAAAATTATTAAAAGAGTTTAATCTAAACATTAAAATATAAAATATTTAATGTAACACTAATTAATAAATAGTGATTAGATATATAAACGGTTAGAATATGACATCATTTCAATTTTTGATTTTAAATTTAAGACTTTGTAATTACTAAAATATTTTTTATATTTATTTTTTAATAAATTTTGAATAATACTGAGTGTCAAAATTATATATATACTCATAATATATAATATACGTATACTATTTTTTTTGGAAAAAACTGAATTATGCAAAGTGTACACTCTTGGAGCAATATGCAACCGGCCTATATCTAGGAAATGACTACAGTACCGTGAAGGTACCATACCTACTAGCCCCCTGCATTTACATCCCTTAAATCTTATCATTATCTATAACTATATTTAAGAGTTCTAATTAAGTGGGGAATGGTACCTTCACGGCACCGTAGAAGTCCCCCTATATATATTCTTGTTAACCTAACAACAACAGCGTCGTACAAGTGTGCAAAAGTAAATGGAAAACAAAACAGCAGCAACAACAACGGAAAAAAAAGGGTGTAATATATGTTGATTAAAATATGAGTAGGCGTTTGAAAGATTGAATCGGTATAGGTTTATCAGTCCAACCGAATCTGAGTGGTTTCTTTAGCCAAACAAATTTATTAAAAGTAATGAATTGATGAAGGGATCTGTTCCGTTGGGCAGACCGCCGATTCGGAACAATGGATTGTACTGAGTGCACGCAAAAAAGCTAAGGGTAATTTCGTCTAACTATTGCATTTTCATAATTTATTATATAAATTGTTATTTTTGACAAATATTAATATAAATTATGCGCGATTTGCTAACTATTGCTTTCATAATTTATCATATAAATTGTTATTTTTGACAAATATTAATATAAATTATGCGCGATTTGCAGTTTGCTCTTTAAACTAAAATTATTGTGATTTTGTATTCAATACGGACGACATGACACAATCCCATTTTGCCACATTATCTAATTTAGTCACAAGACAAAAAAATTCTCATTAAGAGGACAAATTGCAAATCGTGGATAATTTGAATGACGATTTGTCAAAAAATAAAATAATTTATATAGTAAAATGCGAAAATGACCATAGTTTAGAGGTAAAATCTTTTTTTTTTTCCAAGAAGTTAATTGAAAATTATTTATTCCAGCATTTATATTAACATTGTTTTTCAATAAAACATTTAACAATTTTTTTTTCCAAAATGTTAATTGAAAATATTTAATTCCAGCATTTATATTAACATTGTTTTCAATAAGACATTTAACAGTTATAACACGCAGCATTTATTGTAAAAATAGGTTGTTGGTGTTACTAACTCGACTCTCCTATTTTTCAAATTAAAATTTAACTGTAGAAAAAATCAAACATTGTTCTTTACCATTTATTTCTGCCGCAAAGTACATATAATAAAGGATGTTCATACATTTGTCAGCGCACAAGCCACGACTTTCTTAACAATACAAGACAAACAATTGTGCGGGACCAATTTCATATGTAAAAACTACATTTTACTATATCTGCTTGGCTAGTAGATTTGAAAGAGCTAAAATAATATTAAGTTCAGTGTTACAATATTAAAAATAATATCAAATAGTTTCAAAGTTGTAAATATAAAATAAGAACAGTTTTAAATCAGATGTTGAAACTGGTATTAAAACACTGAAACTAACATCAAATAAAGTTATTAAAATATGTAGCAGAATAAATATTAAAAAGAGAACACATTAATTTAAATTTCGTTCGTAAGTAAAAGTACTTACGAACTTGAGTTTATAAACCTGAAAACTATATTACTTTTCATGTTCAAGATCAAATACAAAAGATGTAAAGTAATATATGAAAACTAAAGTATCAAATACCATGATACTAAAATACTTGTTGCCACAAAGAATGATCTTCCCCGTTGGTCACGCAACTTCAAAGACCTATGAATCTCGGATGGCTTCAAGTACTCTACGTGCTTGTATTCTTCTTGCTTTGCTTTGTATCGTTGCTTGATGCGTCTCTTGTGGAAGCCGTCTCCAGAAGTTATCATTCTCTTGGCTCTTCTTGTCTTAAATAGACAAGACTCCTATACTTGGTAAACAAGTCTTAAACATAAACTAGGAAACCAAATAAAGTCCTAGACTCCATCTAGGAAATAAATTTAGAGTCCTAATTTATTTTGAGACGAAGAAAGACAAACAATGAAAAAGGAAAAGTTGCAAAGAATAAAATTCTCAACAATCTCCCCCTTTTGTTTTACTGGACAAAATACCATGACGCGTCAAAATGTTTAAACAAAACTCAAATATCCCCCTAAAGTATAAAATCCCCCTAAACAAGTGACCACTGTTTTAAAAATACAAACCATAAAAAATAAAAACATTGTTTATCAGACACAAATGAAAAATAAAATAAGCATAAGGAATTAATGAGTACACATCCTCTTCGATCGACGAGAAGTCATCCCATCATTCTTAGCTTTCCTCTTCCTCAACATCTTCTTCAACTTCTTCATCATCCTCTTACTTGACTTGATCTTTCTCGCCCTCTTCTTGGCCTTGGCTAAGCTTGCCAACACCTCCGCAGCAGTGTTATCATCAGCTTTGACTTCAACAACATCATTACCAGCGTCGTCATTGTTATTATCATCTCCCCCTTTTTGTTCGGAAATCAAAAGAGGCTCCGCGAACGAGCCTCTAAGCGCCTGCAACTGGGCAATCTGGTTATCAAACAAAGCAATCTGAGCTCGGATAACCGGAGCATAAAAATGAACCATGTTGGCACCGGTGTTAGTAACACTAGAACCATCACCAGAAATTCCACCAGCCCGAGGAAGCGCCTGTCATGGGAGATCAATGACCCGAGCTCAAGCCATGTGCTGACCACGCAACAAGAACCATTCAGGCTCTCCAGTGAACACATCCTCTCCGGTAGGGTCAAATCCTTGATTTTCCAATAAACTATAAATAAGAGACGGAAAACAGAAGGAGGACGTGGCCTTTGTTGTAGCAAATCTTGTGACAGCATCAAACACATGTTTGTCAAAATTGAATTTCATCCCACATCCAAGTCTGAACAGAAACAGTGCCTGAGGTCGAGTGACAACTGTGGTATTCTTGGTCAGAACCCAATTGCAAACAACCACTTTATGGAGCACCGAATAGAGAGAAGATAAACGTGTGATGGGCAACTGCTCATGCCATTCATTCATCAAGCCACCAAACAAGAAGTTAATAACTTCGTTCATGTCATCCACCGTGGAATCACCATGGTAGTCCTCAGTGCCAAGCAGTTCATTGATCAAGGCAGGAGTGAAAGAAAACACCCTCCCACGCACAAAAACTTTCCCAAAGTTCACAGACTTGGGATCAACAATAGATGGCAACATGTTTGCATAAAATTATAACACAACGCTTCGAAAAAATGGTATAGCAGTAGATACGGTGGAGTACATACCTCGGTGCCTAAATAAGGCAATCAGATTCTGCTTCTTGAAGACATCAATCGGAACACAGCGCTCAGCGATTATGCCATGGGCTTGATAGCCACAAAACAAACCTCTAGCCTCCGTAGTCAGGAACTTTAATGACACAGGCACCATGTCCTCGATTTTAACACCGTGAACAATAATATCATCAAAATCATCAGACATCTGGTCAAATGCGGTCGGTGCATGTTTAGGGGCAACAACATGAGTAAACTAGGAGCTAGAAGATGAGATAGGATCGTCTGCAGGGGATGTTGGTTTCGGTGACACTTCACCAGAACCAACATTGGTTGTTCGAGCAGCTGTATGCGGTGTGAGGATTGGTGACACATCACCAGAAACACCATCCAAATTTTGAGCAGCTTTGGCCTTCTTTTTAGAAGACTTGATTGCAGAAAAATGTTCAGACAAAGAAAAAGCATCGTCGGAATTGGAGGAATAATCAAACTCAGACTCACACTCAGATTGAGTCATATTAAATGGAGTCAATGGGGGATCAGCAACCAATTGGGCGGAAGAGCTCGCTACTTCGCCTGTGAAGAAGTCAATAATTTAATACGAGGGTTCAAAATAGCTCGTCTCGATTGACGTCATCGAAACTTTTATAGATGCCGGTGGATTCTTCTTGTCAGCCAAGCGAACAGTCTCTTTCCAGCAAGTAGTCGCTGACTTCATCAACCGTGGGGAAGAGGTGGTTGGCGGCTCAAAAACTGGTTCAGATGGCACAAAATCCTCATCATCAGAGTTTATCATAACTGTGACGTCCTCGACCATGTTCATATTCTCAATTGGCACATGACGTTGTGCACCCACTATACTTTTCGGAACAGCCGTTGGAACCACGCCTGGAGGAATGTTGCGCAACCTTCGCGACCTTTTCAAGGTCGAATTCCCATCTCGGACAAAAGGCTCCGCAATAAGCCACATATTGGGTGGATTGTCCACGTCGATTTCATTGCCCATCTGACCGGGGGCCAGCTGAGCAGTCGGAATTGCAACAGCGGCAGTGGCGACAGGAATCACCTCTTCAGAATTGACCGGTGGTGGATTGACATCAGTAAGGGGAATCGATGATGGGTTTGGTGACACATCACCACCCATGTCCACACGGATGTCCCTTGCGGTGCAAGTCGGTAGGGTCACCAGAACCTGTTCATCAGTTGAGCGGTGCACGCCGGCGGGAAGCTCCCAGGTTTTGCTTGATGAGGGTTTCGACATTCTTCACAAAATTACCAAAGAAACACACGAAGGCACGCAAAATTCGAGAGAAAAAAATAGCCGTTGGAATAAGAGTGCAATTTTGCAGGAGAATCAAGAGGGAATATGGGAGACGGTAAAAATCCCTACCTTTATAAATAACAAAAATGACCGTTGCAAGGAGAGAGAAGGAGAAGGTAAATACTATAAGACTTCTCCCTTATTAACCCAACACCCTATTTTATATCCCAAAATATCTTCTTTCCTAAACAAAATAATCCCACTCCTCCTAAAAACAGGCACACGACCTCAATCCAGTTAATAACTATCTCATTATTTTGGAAATAAAAATCATACGTCTCTACTACTTAGGAAACCGAAATAAATCTAGATTATTAAAATCATCACCATAGTTGAATCTTTTGCAAAGCAATTTTTCACTCACCACATTTACCCCTTTGTTACTTTACCAATTCTCCGATTATAACGCCACTGAGACACTTGGTTAACAAGATTCACAACACGATTAAGAGAATCCAAGATAGACATAAGCACAAGCAACAAAACACAAAGCATAATGACATCTTCTCAAAGTATAAATGTCCTAATTGATGCCTAAAAATCATGTCCTAAAAAGATGAGAAATATTCAGCAATTGATTTAGGTGACATGATCAGTGTTGCTTTTTATGCGATAATATTATAACCAATATTGCTTCAGTGAAGTCAATGAAAACAGATCCCTTAGTCCAAGTTAATGACTACGTCAAATTCACTCAAAGATGGTGAAAATTAAAGAATGGACCTTTGTTAATCCATATTATCTTCATCTTGTTATAGACTTGAAGAGAAACTATCTTAGCAATTGCTTTTAACACCCTTTATTTTTGGACCTGGGAGAAAACCAGTTTCTGCGAGAAAGTTTCACAATCACCTACTTGAAGAGGTTAGCCTTTTTGTCACCACTTTTTATTACAACACATGATTTTTCTGCACTTTAATCAGACCCAATGCATTAAGGATATGTATGAAAAATTAAGTAAAAAATGCATGCAAAATATACAGATGTCACGACTGATGACAGTTTAGGTGTCATGACATCAAAACTAACATTGACTTAAACAATGCACATTTCGAGATCTCTTCTCAAAGGAGAGAAGGTCTCTCTATCTAATGCCTTTGTGAAGATGTCAGCAAGCTGATTGTCTGTCCCTATACTCTCAAGACTAACTATCTTCCTCTTAACCAAGTCACGAATAATGTGGTACCTTATGTCAATGTGTTTGATTCGTGAGTGCTGGACCGAATTTTTTGAGATGTCAATAGCACTGAAATTATCACAAAGCACAGTCAAAATCCTACCATGTAGACCGTAGTCCTCTATCATTTGGTTCATCCACAACAACTGTGTACAAGCACTTCCAGCTGCAATATACTCGGCTTCAGTTGTAGAAAGAGAGATGCAATTTTGGTTTTTACTGTACCATGAGATAAGATTATTACACAAGAAAAAGCAACCCCCCGTAGTACTCTTCCTATCCACAACATCCCCAGCACAATCCGAGTCCGTATATTCCACAAGTTTAGTTCTAGTTTCCTTAGTATACCAGACACCCAAATCAGTCGTACCAGCTACATACCTAATAATTCGTTTAACATCCTTTAAGTGTGACTCTTTAGGGTTGGACTGGTACCTAGCACAAAGACACACACTATACATTATATCAGGCCTGTTAGCTGTTAAGTTCAAGAGACTCCCAATCATGCTCCTATACATGGTGTTATTAACACCATTACCAACATCATCTCTAGACAGTTTCATGGTTTCCCTAGTGGCGTTTTCTTATGAGTATCACTCTCTAACCCAAATTTCTTACAAAGATTCTTTGCATATTTGGTCTGACTGAGAAAAATACCGTCATCCATCTGTTTAATTTGAAAACCAAGAAATTAAGAGAGATTACCTTCCACGCTCATCTCGAATGTGTCTGACATTCGTGTAATAAACTCACTCACCATCTGTTCGTTAGTAGATCCAAAAATTATATCATCTACATAAATTTGGACAATCACGATGTGCTTATTTGATCTAAGGAGAAATAAGATTTTGTCAACTTCTCCTCGTCTAAAATTTAAGAACATCAAGTGTTGAGTCAACCTTTCATACCAAGCTCTGGGAGCTTGTTTTAAACCATATAAAGCCCTTTTCAACTTTAAAAAAAACTCGGTTTGTGAGGATCAACAAACCCTTTAGTTTGCTAAAAAAAAAACTTCTTCACTTAGAAATCCATTAAGAAAAGCACTCTTTATGTCCATTTGATGTAGAGATATTTTCATATGACAAGCTACAACAAGTAAGAGTCTTACTGATTAAATAAACAACTGGAGCAAACGTCTCATCAAAATATATACCTTCTATCTGTGTGTACCCTTGTGCAACCAATCGTGCCTTATTCCTCACAATATATCCAGCCTCGTCTGTTTTGTTTTTGAAGATCCACTTTGTTCTTGTGACATGTGAGCTTTCTGGACGAGGAACTAAATCCCAAACATTGTTCTTGGCAAATTGATCCAACTCCTCTTGCATAACCTTTATCCAGAATTCATCCTTCAGAGCATCCTCTACGCGCTTTGGCTCTGTCTCGGAAAGAAACAAGGACTCTCAAATTTTAGAGCAGTTAGTAGACAAACAAACATACCTGACCATCTGTTTGAAATTCATTTGACGCTTCCTTATACTTCTTTCATCGAGATCTCCAATCATCTGGTTCGTGGGATGGTTCCTTTGAATTCTAGAGGGAATGTCCCTCTGATGTTAATCAATCTATTCACCTTGATCTTCATCATCAGATTCTGGAACCGTCTGTGTTGGTGTTATGTTTGGTGTTACGTCACCGGAACTGTCATCACCTGCATCCTCACTTTCAACACCTTCAGGTTCATCTACACCAACCGTGACATTATCTTGAGAATTCTAATCATAAACCAGATCATTGTCCTCGGCAGGTTTAACTCCACTAATTAAATCATCAAACTTGATGTTAACCGACTCAATCATGCTACGTGTCCTAAGATTAAATAATCTATATGCATGACTATTTTGAGAATATCCCATGACGATAAATATCACTTTCGAGTCAAGTTTTGCAAGATGATTCCTATCATTTAGCACATAGCATATACACTCAAAAACATGAAAGTAGCTCAAATTTGGCTTTTTGCCCAACAATAATTCATAGGGAGTAACACAAGACCCTGATCTAAAATACACCCTATTAATTATATGGCATGCAGTACTCATAGCTTCAGCCCAAAATCTTTTAGCAATGCCGTTTGAAATGAGCATAGTCCTAGTCATCTCTACAGGAGACCTATTTTTGCGTTCGACTATCCCATTTTGTTGGGGGGTAATTGGTGAAGAGAATTCATGGGTTATACCTATTTTTGAACAATAATTTGAAAAAGAAGCATTTTCGAATGAAGCCACCGTAACGGACAATGATTACAATTGTTGCATGATGGCCAAGAGAGTCGGATCGAAAGGTGGAGTAGGAGCATTCACCAGAATCGGTAGATGAGATGGACCCACGTGAGGATTAACACCCGCATTTGGGTTAGCATAACTAAAATTTGGATGCATGCAGTTGCTTTGGTGATAAGGAGGATTGTAATTTGACGAAAGAGCATAAGGCGGCTTAGCAACACCAGGTCCCGCTTGATACCCTTGAATCCCACATACTTCTTCCGATTGAGGCATCGGCATATATAAAGAGGGATTTCAAAGACAAGGTATCATGACCAACTATTCCACACGATGCACACAGGGGATCCGGGCTTGGATTAAACAACTTGGCAATTTGATCCGCCATAGCCGCGATTGTCTTTTCCAACTCAAACTTCGTAGGGGAAGAAGCTTCACTCACTTTATTGACATTAGAATACAACGCCCGAGAAGACTTCTGTTGAGAACTTTCGGCGAGAGTGGTGAAAATCTTGTGAAACACTTGAGGAGGTTGTTCATTCATATTACCTCCCGCCGAAGTATCCACCATATATTGAAAATGTGGGTCCAACGCTTCATAGAAAGTTTGAATTAAAATCTCCTTCGCCATATGATGATGTGGACAGCTCGTGAGAAGATCTTGGAAACGAGCCCAAGCAGAGTGAAACGACTCATTTTTCATTTGTTTAAACGAAATAACCTTGATCCTCAACTCGGCCATCTTTTCAGCGGAATAGTAATGATCCAAGAATGTTGCCGAGAGCGCGTCCCATGTATGAATAGAATTGGAGGGGATATTCATAAACCACGACAATGACTTATCTTGGAGAGCATACAAAAAACTATGGATTTGAAGATGCTCTAAACTCATCATATTCGGGCGGTGGAAACTCGAGACTTGCCATAGGAATTGGAGAGGATCCTCTTTAATAAAAACCCATGAAAAATTGAAAGTCGAACAAAATCAAGCGAACTGATATCAATAGCCATAACCTCGGGAGGAAGAGATACACAAGAAGAAATAGTTGCCCCCACAAAGACTTTGCTAACCTCTTTCATAGCGAGGACAGAAGAGGCATTTTGGGCATTATGACTCATACCTCCAAACAAAGCATACGGATCGGGAGTGCCCTCATGAACATTATTATCGGCACCTCCATAACCCAGACCACCATCATTACCATTCAAATTCACATTTGGAGTATGATTGAAGTTGTAAGCGGGAGGAACTCCATACGGGCCAGGAACGGACTTTGCATGTTCGGAAATTGATTAGGAGCACCATAAACCCCATACAGACCAAAATTTGGAGTTTGCATATTCGGAAAGGGATTGGGAGCATCATAACCTCCATATGAACAATTCATATCCACGAAGCCACCGAACCCAACATGGCTTGCACCATGCTCTCCAACATTGGGTTGACCATTGTTGTTAACACCGTTGGCAACGTGGTTTGCACCATGCCCTCCTACGTTGCCAAAACCATTAAAACTCATCCTATTCCCAACATGGTTTGCACTATGCCATCCCATGTTGGGAATGTAACCTCCAGTGCCATAAGGATTAGGAATTCGTGCGTTACCTTGGGGTAGGCCCATGGCGTGCCCATCAGTGGTAAAACCACTCCCTTGAATTCCTATAGCATGGTCGTGAGGAGGGACCGTTGGATTAGGAGTCGAAGGCCCGGGCTTATCACTTGGTGGGGATGGCTCAACATGAACAAAGGGCTCGGGATTAATAGAGCTTTGAGGATCACGGGCCCATGAAGACTCCTTATTAGGATTGAGAAACAGGTCGGTGTTTGGAAGATTATGCGGCATGTCTTGAGTAGTAGCAAAGGGACATCTTAAATGCCTTAATCGTAGGGATTCGAAATATAAGAAGCCAAATCATTCCCAAGTATTCGACGACCTTGCATACACTCAATAAAAACATCAAATACAAAAGAAAGCTAGAAACACAAAGAAACTACAAGCAAGTTGAAAACCTTAACCAAGCCGAGTCGCAACGACGCCATTTTGTTTGTAGATTTTTAGTGGTGATGAAAATATAAGGGGTTCATAGCTTGGTATTATCGGAATTCAATTTCTGGTATGAATCGATGGGTGTTTAGCTTTTAGAAATTAAAAGGAAAATGAAAATAAATGAAATTAAAGCAAGGAAGTAAAATGAAATTAAATGCAGGTATTTCGGATGCCTCGTGCGTATGCCCAATGGAAATTGCAAGCAATAAAGAGAATAAATAAATAAAGAAAGGAAACAACAAGGTACAAGCATGGAAGCCTAAAGTACTACTATGCATGCATGATCATAAAATCTCAAAAATGCAAATTAACAAAAACTGAAAGCACCACTAGAAAGAGCAATAAATTTTGACATGAAATTTAAAAACTTTATGAGAAATAACTAGAAACGATGAGTAGATCTAAGATTCAACATAAAACCATGCATGAAAACAAAAACCAATATAAAGCATATGAAATACTCAAACTAAAAATGATAAAGGACCCGATCTATGATCTTGGTGTGTCACTCACCTAGATTCCATAGACAAAATCTAACAATAAACCTAAGAGCTAAGGCAAAATGCATAAATTGAATAACAAGCTTGAAATTGAAGAACCAGGAAGAAAATAATGAAAAACTTACTTGAATTAAGAAAGAAAATCCAAAAGCTTGAATGAAATTACAATCAAAATAAAACCCAAGTGATGACTTGAATTCTTCTTGAGCTTACAAACCCAAGGAAAAGCTTGAAATTAAATCTAAGATCTAGAGAGAGAAATTAAATCTAAAAACCTAGAGAGAAAATAAATCCCAAGCACATTCCAGAGTTGGGAGGAGAGTGGATTCCTTCTTTGGGGCAAGATTTGGGGTTTATATAGTTGTTTGTAGGGGCAAAAATATCAAAAATGCCAAAAATCTTAAGTGTCCTGCGATGCAGTCGATCAATAGGTCTCTCAGTCGATCGACTGACCTGCTTCCAAGTGATTCGGCCTCTGTCGAGCAGTCGATCCGGGGCTGGTCTCGATCGATCGACTGGCCTTGCAGTCGATTTGGGATGCTTTTTGCTCGATTTTCTCGTTTTGGCACGAATTTGGGTCCTCAATGCCTTGGCTCGAACCTAGATGTATTTCGGCACATCTTGGTGCGAATCTAACTCTGTAAGCCACCTACGAAACAAGAATTTTGAACTTAGAAACCCAAGAATCGCACAAACATTTGATAAATAAAGCTCAAAACATTAAAACAAGAAAACAACCTAAAACCCTAAAGAAATTCGACTCAAAACTACTAAAAATGAAACTAAACCCTAACTAATATCATGAGAAAAATACCACAATCACATGAAAAACACCTACCTATACTCACACCAAAACGAACACTTAATTTTTTGCAAGTTTTTTGAAAGCTTCAAAAGCCTCAGATTTTTCTTTTAGAAATTCAACCCATGTAAACCTAGAGAAATCATCCACAATTAAAAGGACATACCTTTCTCCACCAAGGCTTTCTATTTCAAGTGGACCCATAATATCCATATGAAGGAGTTTGAAACAATTTGATGTGGTGAGACTCTGCACATTTGGATGTGACACCCTGACTTGCTTCCCCTTTTGACATGCCTCGCAAACTGGGATTATTTTGGTGTTAAGCTTAAGTATCCCATTCACATCTTCCTTCTTGGCCAATCTTTCCAACATCTTGTAATTGACATGCCCTAGCTTTTGATGCCACACTTCGGCATCACTCAATTGGGACAGCTTGCAGAACACATCACCATTAATTTGATAGAAGTTGTCGGAGGTCCTCTGGATAGTAAGGATGCAAGCATTGCTCTCGTCATACACTTCACACTTCTCATGAGTGAACTTAACACTGAAACCACCATCGCACAGTTGACTAATTGATTAGCACATATTCGCCCTTGTTTTTATTAGCTTTTTAGTTCGTTTTCTATTTATTTTTGGTATAAGTTGGATAGTTTAAGCGTAATTCTGTATTTTTATACTTCCAGCTTGTTTTACCATATTTTGATCGTAATAAGTAAGAATAGGTGATTATTCGCTGTTTCTCACCTTACAGCTAAGTAACCGGAAGAGTTCAACGCATAAATGGATGAATCCTGATGTTCGAGAATCGAGAACGAGCTTTCCGGTGAAAGAGCAGCAGAAAGATCGAGAGAACAAGACGTGAAACAAGCTACGTCGATCAACGCAGGCATCGACGTGACTCTGACCACATCGTTCGATGCTAGGTCGACACCAAGACGACGTAACTCTCTGAAGCGTCGATCCAAGAGTGCGTCGGTCGACGCTCAAGATGACGCAACTCTCTGAAGCGTCAATCCAAGGGTGCGTCGGTCGACGCCCATGCCCTGTCAACGCGAGCGCACCAGACACGTCGACGCCGAGCCTCAGCTCGCGTCAGTCGATGCGACGTCGATGTGACGGCTCAGTTACGGATTTTAGGGTTTCTTATGCACCAAGCCAAGGGAAAACTATAAAAGCCCTTCTCCAAGTCCGTCCAATACATACATGATACACCACTACAACCCTACTTATTCTCCTATAGCTCTTAAACAACGCACCTTACATCCCATAACAACGTCGAGGATCCAGATCGAAGAATCAAGAGTCACAATTTCTGAGCACAACCCATTAGTTTGTGATTCGATTCTCGACCAAGATTCGCACAACTTCTCCGGATTAGATGGAGAACTTTACTGCAATTCTTAGTTTAATAAGTAATCTAAACCCTTTATTTGCTTTCGTAGTTTAATTTATGCAATTAAGTAGTTGTTTTTCAATTATTGTTCTTGAATCGTTTTATGCTACGAAACGTAGAAACTATTGTTATTCAGATTCGTAATCTTGGTTTAGTTTGTGTTTGGTTATTGTTCATGCTAGATAATTCATTCTGTTTATCTTGTGCTTTAGATGATTGCTTTTCGATTATGCTAGTTGATCATGTTTGAGTATTTAGATTAATTCTCAAGTTTACATGTTCTAGTTGCTTAATTAGACTATATAGTTTTAATTAATATTCATGCATTTTAATTTCTTAGGTAATCAAAATAATCAACCCCCCAAATTTGTATAAGTTACTTGCAATTGAACAAACTATTTGAGATTCCGATTGTGTGTTCCTCGAGAGATGACTCGAGTTAACTTTGCCACCCTACACGCGACCCCGTTCTCTTGCGGGCAAGCTATTGATTTACTGATAGAATTTATAAGTAGGCAACACAAAGGCTTGAATCACTAATACTTATAAGTTCGTCGTTAATCCTTCAACAAGTAACACGTTCTCAAGTTTTTCAATACCAGGAACATGAATAGTTCCTTGGCCAATGATCTGTCCATGTGCACCTCCACCATACTTCACTTTTCCTCCTTGAAATTTAACAATATTCGAGAGGAGATCTTTTGAGCCGGTCATGTTCTTAGAACCTGGTGTTGGTTTTGATGTTAGTAACACGGAAACTGTCATGGGACTTACCAGACAACTTTGTCCTCTGAAACTGCTTTTTCTCTCCAGCTATCTTCCTGCAAAAAGGATGAATGTGACCTGGATCACCACAGTGATGACACATATACTGTCTTCTTATCGTCTTGTGGCATTTGGTCGACTTCAATTTTTGGCTTGATTCTGGCGTTTGCTGATCAGGCTTGTACCCAATTTTGTGTCTCAAGGATTCTGGGAAACTCATATCCATAGTTTCATCAAGCTTGGCCTTGCCCTTGTTGAGGTTTGTGATGGTTTCTTGGACCTTCTATAAATTAGCCTTTACACGTTCTAGCTCAGCATCTTTTCTAGTCAGTGTTGACTCCAAACGGACAATGGTGTTGAGTTGATCATCCTTTTCATGAGTCAGTTTGTCCATCTTGATCATAAGAGCCTTGACTTTGAGCACTTGATTGCCCCAGTTGGCAAATAACTCATCATATTCAATACTCAGCTTCTCATACCTGTCAAGTTCAACTTGTGCATTTAAGCCCCATGTGTTGGTTTTGATGTTACCAAAATGGATGTCGTCATCCCACACAACATTTGCAAACAACGCTGGAACAGAATTGGAAGAATCAGAATCACTGTCGACTTCATTTAACTCTGTAGCAATCAAGTCCTTCTTTCTTAGAGTATATGCACATTCATTCTTATAATGTCCCCAACCATTACAATCATGACATTGAACTTCACTGAGAGGCTTCGACGAGCTGGAGGTCTTTGACTCCGAAGTTGAAGATTGGAATCTGGCAAGAGGTCGCCCTGTCAATTTTAGAGTTGGCGTCTCTGGCTTGAATTTAGAACTGGATCCTCCAATATTGTTTTTCTTCTGCAGAACTAATTAAAACATTGAGATACGAGAGACACTTCATCTTATCCAAGTGTGGTAGCATCAAGTTTATCTAGTAGCTCTCTCTAATCAATGTCTTCATCATCAGAGTTAACATCAGAGGTAAGAGCAATATTTCTTTCTTTCGAGTTTGAACCAATGTGTTCCATCTCGAATGTCTTTAGGGAACCTACTAAAGGTTCGAAGTCTAGATCGTCTGTGTCCTTGGCTTCTTCTATGGTTACCACTTTAACGCTTGATTTCTTTGAGATTGATCTGAGCAGCTTTCCCACAAGGCGTGAGTTACTCATCGCTTCACCAAGTTACCCACACTCATTTGTGATGTCTGAAAGTCTCATGGCATAGTCCATGATGCATTCTTTCTCATCCATCCTCATCGACTCGAAAGTAGCAGTCAGCATTCTTAATCTGAATTTCTTCACACTTTGGGTTCCTTCACACACCCTCTACAATGCATCCCATGCATCTTTTATCGACGCACACTTTTTGATAACTTTAGTTCGAGTCAACATATCCACAAAGGGTGTTGATGGTCTTAGAGTTCATGTTCAATTAGGCTATTTCATCAGCAGTCCAGTATATTTCTTTCTTGATAATTGTATCGCCATCAGCATCAGTGACATGTGGTTTTTCCCATCTAACTAGGATGGTTCTCCACGCACGTTCATCAATATTTTTAATGTGTCAGCGCATCCTCTACTTCCATAGAGATTAATTCTATCTATTGAGGATAGGGGGTCGAGGATTCCCCTGAGCATCCATAACGTCCTACAAATAAGGATCAGTAAACTTAGTACGTCAAGTAACCTGCTCTAGATATCAATTGTAGATTTGAAAGACATATGGTTGTTGAATAAGTATCAGTAAATGATGTTAAGTTCAGTGTTACAACACTAGAACTAACATCAAACAGTTTCAGAGTTGTAAATATAAAATAAAAACAATTTTAAATCAGATGTTGAGACTGGTGTTAAAACACCGAAACTAACATCAAATAGAGTTATTAAAATATGCAGCGGAATAAATATTAAAAAGAGAACACATCAATTTAGATTTCATTCGTAAGTAAAATTACTTACGAACTTGGGTATACAAACCCGAAAACTATATTACTTTTCATGTTCAAGATCAAATACAAAAGATGTAAAGTAATATATGAAAACTAAATTATCAAACACTATAATACTAAAATACTTGTCGCCACAAAGGGTGATCTTCTCCGTTGGTCACACAACTTCAAAGACCTATGAATCTTGGATGGCTACAAGTACTCTATGTGCTTGTGTTCTTCTTTCTTTGCTTTGTGTCGTTGCTTGCTGCGTCTCTTGTGAAAAGCCGTATCCAAAAGTTATCCTTCTCTTAGCTCTTCTTGTCTTAAATAGACAAGACTCCTATACTTGGTAAACAAGTCTTAAACATAAATTGGGAAACCAAATAAAGTCCTAGACTCTATCTAGGAAATAATTCTAGAGTCCTAATTTATTTTGAGCCCAAGAAAGGCAAAGGAAAAGTTTCCAAGAATAAAATTCTCGAAAACCCTGACCCGCCCGCGTTATGACCCACCCACAATACTAATGTTAATTGAAAAAAAGTTGCATAATGCGTTATTCTCTCTTTCTCTCTCTCAAGCCTGCAACACCCTAATTGCTAGTCACGGTTCTCCACCGTCGAATACCATCCAAAATGACGAGTTTGATTGATGAAAATTAAAGAAAATTGGCACCTGGACAAATATATAGATATGTGAAGAAAAATATCCTTCTTTCCCATTAGAAATATCTTGTACGAAAATTGGCGATGGTGATAATGGTGACCACTGAAGGTGTACATGTTTATCTCTCTCGTTTATGCTCCCCCACTCTTTCATTTTCTTTGTATTCTATTCTCTGTTGGAAATTTTAATTTTAGAGTTTATAATTTTGATTTCTAATTGATGTTGTAATGTGTTCTCAATGAATTACAATAGATCATGGCAGTTCATAAAATCAAGATTTTTCACCCTCTCGGTTTTAAATTAGGATTGAAAAAAAATCACTAACAAAGATGAAGAAAGGTGTTTGACAGTGGTGGGTTTGTCCTAGGTCTAGAGTTAAGTTTAATTTTTAGGTGGAATTAAATTTCAAGTAATCTGATATCTTGGCGATTGATAGTAGATTAGTTTTCAGGTTGGCCGATTTGTAACTGCAAGGCAACGACTTAGAGACAGTGGTCTGGTTTCCAGCAGAGATCCTAAAATCAAAGGATATGAAGATGAGTGGTGGCAACTCGCCGTTTGAGATTGGAAATAGAAATGAGTTTCACCACCATCTAGACCATCTCCAGAAGCTGCAGCAGCAGAAACTCATGTACCTCTAGTGTTCGATGAAATATTGCAAAGAGTCCAGTGTTTGTTGATATGGCAATATAAAGGTCAGACTTAAATTGGGTTAGACCTGATTAAGAGATAATTGAAATAAAAAGAGATATAGTGAGAACAGCTCGGTCTCAAGGAAGGTCTGGTTAGGCCTCTTGGGGAAAATAGGACATCAAGAAAGGATGGTCACAGCTCGAGATTTCTCATGACCTGACCATTTTAAATAGATATCACTACAGCCCGGGGATCATACTGAGTTGACGAAAGTGCTCTGCCAGAAGACCCTGGGGCTAGAGTCGGACCTAATGATGATATCGAAGCAATATAGACCTGGAACAGAGAAAACCTGACTAGGGTCCAGTCCGATATTGATATTGAGGTGGTATAGAGGAAGACCTGGAACGGGGAAGACCTGTTTTCCGGATTCCCATCAAAGAGACAAGTGGGATCACTTGTCAGAATTTTTTACGTAACGGCCCGTGAATCGCGGCGTGTGCTCCTGAGGTCCCAACCGGGGTCCCCGCTAGGAGAAAATATAAATATCTCAGCCCCAAGGCTGAGAGAGGGATGTCATTCTTTGTGGATTCCTTCTTTGCTTGCTAAGAGAAACCTCATACACTTTACTGACTTAAGCATCGGAGAGGTTTCCACCAGAAAACCACTGGTGGTCCTTTCTAATGTGTTTCTGTGTGCAGATCAAAGAGGGTGTTCAAGGTTCCAGGCGTTGTTCTTGACGTCAGTCATATTTTGGGTCAAAACAATTGGCGCCGTCTGTGGGAAGGCGATCAAGCTAAGACGTGAGGGTTTCTTTTTGTTCTATGGCCTCAGACGGTTTACTACAAAACTTGGTGGGGGAGCTCGGCGGAACGCCCAGCTCCGCCGTGGGGTATGCCGCGGTCAGCAGAAACGTCCGCGGCGAGGCCTGAGGGGGCAGAGCCGTCAGCGGCAGTAGGATCAGGCACCGTGCCACCCCTTTCCGGCGGACTAAGGCCTGCCGCTGGTGGGTTGTTCAATGATGTCCTCCTCAGACAGCTGTCTGAGCTCATCGGCAAAGCCGTGGAGACAACTGTGGAGAAGAAGTTTGCAGAGATGTCAACACCGTCGTCCAACGCACCGCCGGAAAGAATTGCTCCGGTGGCGGAGACAGAGCCGCTGCGTGGCCAGCGCATGGATCGAACTCCTCCTCAGGATAGAGAAGAGCATTTCTCTATGTCCGACAGGGAAACCTCAAGCCAGACCAATCAAGGTCTGGCTGAGCAGATGCAAAGCTTGCAGAAAGAAGTGCGGGAGTTTAAGAAGAAGATGGCGAGCACAAGCACGGTGCCGATACGGCGAGGCACTCTGTTTACTCAAGAAGTCATGCGCGACGATGTATCGGCTTCTTACAGATCATTGGGCTTTGAATACAATGGGACTACTGATCCGTGGGATCATTTGAGTCGTTTCGAGATCGCGACAGCTGTCCATAAGTTCTCAGATGCGGTCATGTGTTGGGTCTTCCCGATGACCTTTACCAAATCAGCTCAGCTGTGGTTTAGCTAGCTGCCACCAAGCTCTATCAACAATTTCGATTAATTCAGTTCGGCCTTCCTGCATCAATTTACCAGCTGCAGGAAGTACCAGAAGATGCCACTTGAGCTGTTTAGTCTGAAGCAGAAAGAGAGCGAGAGCTTGCGCACTTATATCAACAGGTTTACAAAGGCAAAGTTGGAGGTGCCTTCTGCATCGGAAGAACTCCTGTTGAACGCACTGGCACAAGGCCTCAGACGTGGGGAGTTCTTTCAGTCGTTGGTGGTAAAGCCAGCCATGAAATTTGGAGAATTCTTGGAAAGAGATGAAAAGTACATCCACCTGGAGGAAGCTCTGAAGATTAAAGACGAAGGAGAGAAGAAAATAGAAAGGTATGACAGAGACGACAGGGCGCCGGTGAAGAAACACAGGTCAGATCTGTCCGGGGGGAGACCTCGCTTCGATAAATACACACCTCTGGCAACCCCCGAGGGTGAGATCCTGCAAGCGATTGAAAGGCATCCAGATCTAAAATGGCCCAAAACTTACTCGCAGAAACTGAGGAAAGAGAGATCGGACCGCTTTTGTAGATATCATAACGAGTATGGCCATGACACAGATCAATGTACTCACCTTAAGGACGAATTAGAGAGAATGGTGCAGGCAGGGCACCTCAAGGAGTATATGAGGGTAAGAAGGGACGAAACCAGGTCTGGTTATCGCAGCAATAACCGACCCCAGCAAGGAAAGGATGAGTAGGATGGTAAGAGAAGTGGAGGAAGAAGGAGTGAGCAGAACCAGGCCATTCGGGGGGAGATTCAAATTATTATTGGGGGAGAATGGGACGCACATTCCAGACGCACCCAGAATAGTTATGTTCACGCAGCTCGAGATCTCGTGAGGAAAGGAAGGGAGGTAGGACAAGTGGCCCCGAGTCCAAACTTCTGCTTTGGGTCAGAAGACGAAGATGGGATCTTGGCTCCTCACATGGATGCTTTGGTAATCACGGCCACCATAGCCAATTACACTGTCAGACGCATTTTTGTCGACACGGGAAGCTCAGCGGATATCATGTTCTACGATTGCTTTAAGAAAATGGACTTGGATATGGAATTGGAGGAAGTTACGACTTCCTTAGTTGGATTTGCAGAAGGGGAGCTAAAACCTCTTGGAGCGGTTAATCTTCTAGTCACGCTAGGGGACGAGCCATTCAGACAGACCAGGACCATTCGGTTCTTGGTGGTCGATGCACCCTCTTCCTACAATGTGATGTTAGGAAGACCTTCCTTGAGCGAATTTCAAGCTGTAGTTTCAATCTATCACATGAAACTGAAATTTCCCGCTCATGATTGAGTAGGTGAAGCAAGAGGAGATCAGTACACGTCAAGACAGACGTATGTGGAGAGCATTAGGCACAACGAGGAAGAACGACAGAGCAAGAGAGCTTGGATAGAACAACCTAAAACAGACCTGGCTAGAAGAGAAGAAGGGCTGATACTGGTAAAGGTAGTCCCGGGGGATGAGAGCCAGATCCTCCACGTGGGAACGACTCTCAATCCAGAAGTGCTGACAGATCTGGTTGCACTATTATGGGACAGTACAGATATATTTGCCTGGTCTCCCCAAGACTTGGTGGGGATTGACCAAGAGGCGACTGAGCATCGCCTTAACATCAGCCCAGACATGAAGCCGGTGAAGCAGAAGAAACGCAATTTCGGGCCTGAGAAAGAGGCCATCATCGAAGCTGAGGTGGAGAAGTTATTACAAGCAAAGCATATCCAGGAGATATAATTCCCGGAGTGGCTCTCCAATGCCATACTGGTTCCAAAAACTCAAGAAGATTGGCGAATGTGCATTGATTTCCGTGACCTCAACCGTGCCTGCTCAAAAGACCACTACCCGCTTCTGAGGATCGACCAACTGGTCGACTCTACTTCTGGTTGCGAACTCTTGAGCATGATGGATGTCTCACAAGGTTATCATCAGATCAGGCTCGCGCAAGAGGACTGGAAGCGAGTCAGCTTCATCACCCCGAAGGGAACGTATTGTTACGTGGTCATGCCATTTGGGCTCAAAAATGCAGGAGCCACGTATCAGAGGTTGGTGGATAAAATGTTCAAGGAGAAGCTAGGGCGGAACATGGAGGTATACGTGGATGATATGTTGGTCAAAAGTATTAAGGCCACCTCTCATGTGGAAGATCTGAAAGAAACATTCGCCACCTTGAGGAAGTATAGGATGAAGCTTAATCCCAAGAAGTGCGCGTTCGGGGTTAGAGCTGGTAAATTTCTGGGATACATGGTCACGGAAAAAGGCATTGAGGCCAGTCCAGAGAAGGTGAAGGCAATCATGGATATGCAGGCACCCAGAAATATCAAGGAAATGCAATGTTTGGAAGGTCGCATCAATGCCCTAAGCCGATTCACTTCGCGCTTGGCAGAAAAGATCCTGCCATTTTTTTAGGCCTTGCGAAAAAAGGCTCGGTTTGAATGGAACAGCGAGTGTGAGGACGCGTTCAGAAAGCTGAAGGAGCACTTGGCTGGTAGGAGAGCCCCTAATCTTGTACTTATCTGTAGGACAGCAGGCAGTCAGCTCCGTCTTGGACCGGGAGGAAGGTAGAGTACAAAGACCGGTCTACTTTTGGAGCAAGGTCTTGCATGATGCAGAGGTAAGATATGTAGAGGTAGAGAAGGCGATGCTGGCTCTGGTCGGAACTTCTCGCAAGCTACGACCATACTTCCTCTCTCACACCATAATTGTGCGAACCAACCTTCCACTGAGAGCTATAATGGACAAGCCAGAGGCGTCGGGGAGGCTGGTCAAATGGATAATAGAACTTAGCGAATTCGATGTTACATTCGAGGCTAGAACAGTGATCAAGGCTTAGGCATTGGCTGACTTTATGCAATAAATGGCCGGCCCTCCAGACGAGGTGAAGGAATGGACAATTTTCACGGATGGCTCTGTCAGTAACCAGGGCTGTGGGGCTGGAATCGTCTTGATAGACCCAGCAGGTGTGTCCACTGAGTTTGCCGTACGTTTGAATCACGCATTTTCTAATAACGCCGCTGAGTGTGAGGCCCTTTTGAGAGGAATTCAAATGGCAAAAGACTTGGGCGCAGAACAGGTGTGCGCTAAGGTGGATTCTCAGCTCGTCTGCAAGCAAATAAGTGGAGAATTTGAGACGAGAGAGGAGAGCATGCAGAAATATTTGGCTAAGTTCAGGGAGGTCGCTAGGGATATGAAGGTCTTGGCGGTCATCCAGATCCCCAGAGAAGAGAAAGGAAGAGCCGATTACTTGGCAAAGGTAGCTAGCTCTACTACGGATTGCCAGGAAAGGGTGATTACCCTATTAAGAGCGGACGGAGAGTTTGGGACAGAGCAGGTGTGCTCGGTGATGGAAGGGAGTGACTGGCGCTCTCCCGTAAAAGCATACCTAGAGAAGGGAGACCTGCCAGAAGATAGGAAGGAATCAGTGAGGCTACAGACCAGGGCTGCCAGATTTTGTTTAGTTAGAGGAGATCTGTTCTAAAGAGGGTATGGACAGCCCCTCTTAAGATGTCTGAGTCGAGGAGAAGGAGCTTTGGTCCTTAGGGAAATCCATGAGGGATGCTGCGGCAACCACATGGGTGCCAGAGCTTTGTCAAGCAAGATCTTGAGAGCAGGGTACTTCTGACCACAACTGTGAAAGGAGGCAGAGGATTTCGTACGTACATGCGAGAAATGCTAGAAGAACTCATCGTTGATACACAGGCCCGCCGAAGAGCTCATGACGATAAGCTCTCCTTGTCCGTTTGCCAATGGGGAATTGATTTAGTCGGCCCCTTTCCCATGGCTCCTGCCCAAAAGAAGTTTCTAATAGTAGCAATTGACTACTTTAGCAAATGGGTGGAAGCTGAGGCCTTGGCAAAAATTACAGAAGAGGCCGTCATGAAGTTCTTGTGGAGAAATGTCGTGTGCAGATTTGGCATCCCCAGAATCTTGGTTTCAGATAATGGCACCCAGTTCATGGGTACCAGAATCAGAGCTTGGTGTGCGAAGATGAAAATTGACCAGCACTTCACATCTGTCTACCATCCCCAGGCTAATGGTTCAAAGTAGAGGTCACCAATCGCATATTAGTACAGAGATCAAGACGCGTTTGGAAAGAGCTGGGGGCAGATGGGTGATGAGTTGAATTCTGTTCTATGGGCGTACAGAACTAACCCTAAGGAAAGCACAGGGGAGACGCCTTTTAGCCTAGTCTATGGTAGAGGTGTTTCACCGATTCGGGCGAACCGGTCAAACCGCCGATTTGAACCGGCGGTCAACGGTTGCAAAAACCGTTGACCACGGTTTAAACCGGAACTGGAACCGCAACCTCCGTTAAGGCGGGCCAGTTTTGGTTTCCCCATACCCCAAACCGTAAACCGGCGGTTCAAACCGCCGGTTTAAAAAAAAAAAATTCAGTCGATCGACTGAGTCGTCAGCGAGCCGTTTGAAATCAACGGTCTTGATCTTGTGACCGTTGATGATCAACGATCGAGATCAAGTGACCGTTGATTCAAACCGCCGATTCGACTTGAAACCGGCCGATTTGGTCCAAAATCGGCGGTTTATCCGCATTTTTTTTTATTTCTTCACTCCTATAAATACCCCCCATTCCCAACTCATTTCTCTCACACCAATCTATCATCTTCTATAATCTCTCTATTCTACATTGTCCCTCTTTGCAAATTTTGTGATTTCCAAGATTCTTTAATTATTGTCAAGCCTTCCTAATTCTAAACTAAAATTATTTAAGTTTAGTGTTATAATTCCAAATATATTTCGTACTTTCTAGTTATAATCCTACTACTTTAGTCCATTACTACTCTTTCTTATTTTTTTTTATATTAATTAATCTTAACTTCTAAAAAAAATGTCGAGCCGTGGAGGTTCTTCTCATTCCCGTCGTTCCGATAAGGGGAAGAGTATAYCACTCGATGACGATGCCAATGTCCATTCCATCGGCTTATCACAAGGCAACACTCCTTCGGTCGGTGACTACAATCCCAATCGCATCGAAATTAACGAAGATTGGAGTGATACCGACATTGATCGATGTTATCGAGCCGCCGCCGCCTTTGCCGGTGAAGATGTGCCGCCCATTGAAGAGGAGGATGAATTGACTCCTCCAAGAAATCCAAAAACTCATTCTCGGGCAACAACGGAGTTAAAATCCGACATTTTCAAGAAACATTTTCAAAAAATTGAAATCCCGCCACCCGCAAACGAGCCACCTCCGGAAGACGGCAAAAACAAAAAAGGAGGTACCGTGTCACTTGCAACTATTGTACACCATCTTACCAATTTCTAGAAGGAGGAGGATATGGGAATATGCACAACCATCTCAACAACAAATACCCCGACAAAGTCGGCATTGATAGGATTCAAACGCAACTACAAGGAGGATAAGTAAGTACGAACTCCTCTTCTTTATTTACATATTCCGACGCTACTCATAGAAAGGAATTAACAAAATTTGTTTCTTCTAGATCTCTTCCTTTTAACTTTGCCGGTGATGATTTATATGCAAAATTCACCCAACTTTCTTTTAATCCCTCGAGTACGAGCATCTCATGCTCTACCCTTAGTCGTGATATTAAAAAAGTTGTTGGTGAATATAAGTTAAACTTATGTAATGAATTTGCTAGTTTACCAAACAAAGTTTCAATTTGCTCGGATGTTTGGAGTGATCATTGGGAACGAAACTTTTACATGGGTGTTACATGTTATTGAGTTGATAATTCATGGACTTTACAAAAATGTTTGCTTGCATATAGAGATTTTAAAGTTCCTCACAATGCACATAATATTTGTCAATTAATTTATTTGATTTGTCAAGAATATGGTTTAGTTGAAAAAATATTTTCTATTTCATTTGACAATGTAACTTCTAATATGGCGAGTGTTAATGAGCTTATTAGTATTTGTAAACCATCTATTGGTGGCTTGTTTTTTCATATTAGATGCATATGCCATATTTTGAATTTGTGTGCTCAAGATGGTTTGAATGTTTTGAAAAATAAACTTTCTCCAATTAAATCGGCGGTCACGTGTATTCATAGAAATAAATCTTTGCAACGAAAATGGGCAAGATTTTGTAGGGAAAATAGGTTTGAACCTAAAATTTTTTCAACCGATGTGCCTACTCGTTGGAACTCTACATATAAATTTTTTAAAGATACATATTCGTATAGAGAGGTTTTATGTTCGTTTTTTGCCCAACAAGAAACCGGAATTATGTTATATACAAACCAATGGTCTACATGTAATTATTTGAAAAAAGTTTTAAAGGTGTTTAATGATGCTACTAATTTATTTTCCGGTGTTTATTATCCTACTTCTTACCTTGTTGTTCAAAATTGTGTTAAAATTGTATTCGTCTTTAAGGAGTGCATGAAAAATGAACGATTGGAAGAATGTGTTATTTCTATGAAACAAAAATGGTTGAAGTATTTTCATTACATTCCAAGTATATTTTTAGTTGCTACATTATTAGATTCTAATAATAGAGAAAGTGGTTTAGAATTTTATCTTAATAGTTATTATGATACTTTATTGCCGTTTGAAAACTATGAATATCCTTCCGTTGAAACTATTATTCAAAATGTGAAAAAGTCTTTATATGATATGTTTAAAGAATATAGTATAAATTTTGATGGTCCTCTTCCTATGAGTTCCGGGCGACAAACTTCTATTCGAAGTGGTAATCCTAGTAGAAGTGGTGACGGCGACGATGAAATCGAGGGATTTCAAGATTTTTTGAAACAAAAAAAGTCACGAATGGGGCGTTCCGGTTATTCATTCGGTTCCAACCCTTATCGAGAACTTGAAGTTTATCTAACGGCTTCTGAGTATGGAACGTTGGGAGAAAATGAAGCCGATAGCGAGTTTGATATTTTGAATTGGTGGGCATCAAGGAAATCACTTTATCCAGTTGTTAACATCATTGCGAGGGAGATATTGGTCGTTCCTGTATCAACCATTTCAGTCGAACAAGCATTTAGTGAAGGGGGGTACATGCTGGACGAGCGGAGATCCAAACTTACACCTCACAATCTCGAGTGTCAAATGTTATTACATGATTGGGTCAACGCCGATCGACGGAAACAAAAAAATGTTCTTAGTGAAGATGAAGAGAGCGAGACGTATTATGATACTACGAGATCTAGCAACGAGTCGGTAAATGGATGAGTATGGTACCCCTCACACCACCGCTTCCAATTCCAAGGTAAGTAAGGTAAGTAAGGTAAGTGAGAACTACGTGGACTTTGATTCCCAAGATAAGGAATACGTAGGCAACTATCTTCAATTATTTGAAATTAAAATTTCAAATTTTAACTTCAAATATTTGAAAATAGTTCAAGTCCAATTTCTTTTTAATTTTCTTTTTTGAGTTTATTAAAACTCTTCTATTATAATTTCTTTTATTTTAACTTCAAAATATTTTTTATTTGACCAGTCGATCGACTAATTGACCAGTTGATCGACTAGATTGGTCAGTCGATCGACTGGATTTTCAGTCGATTGACTAGATTGGTCAGTCGATCGACTGGATTTTCAGTCGATCGACTAGTTCTCTCCAAATCGACTGGAGAACAGAATGTTTGGCAATTTTGGGCGAAGCAGTCGATCAACTGAGTTAAAATTTTAAAAAAAATGGGAAAACCATCCAAACCGGCCAAACCGAACCGGACCCAACCGTGAACCGGCGGTTTGCAAACCGGCGCAAACCGTCCAGTTTCACGGTTCGGTTCCGGTTCGAGGTTTTCACCGAAACTGAACCGGCGGTTCGAATCGTGAACCGGCTGTTCGAACCGCATGGACACGTCTAGTCTATGGCATGGATGCTGTGGTGCTTGCTGAGATCAGCATGGAAACTCATCGAGTCCGGAATTTTGTTGAAGAACAAAATGAGTTGTTAATTCAAGACGCTTTGGACTTGGTCGAGGAAAAAAGAGACAGAGCCGCCGTCAGAATGGCACACATCAAAGGACGAATAAAAGTGACATACGACAAGTCTGTGGTCACACGGCAGTTTCAAGTGGGAGACCTGGTCTTGAGGAGATCCGATTTAGGAAAGGCGAAGGGAAAGCTGGATGCCGCGTGGCAAGGACCACTCAGAGTCATCCAAGTTTTGGCGGGAGGAGCCTATAAACTGGAAGAACTGGATGGGACTGAGATCCCTCGTGCTTGGAATATTGCTAATTTATGAAAATTTTATACATAGTTGTAATTTTTGATGTTTATTTGTCTTATTGAATAAAATTTGCAGGTTTATCCTCGTACGTCAGATTAATTACATGTCCATAACTGAGCCAGAATTGGCTAAGGGCGGACGCCCTTGATTTTACCTGACCTGATTGTCAGTTTAAGCCATAATTGGCTAAGGGCGGCTGCCCATGACTTTGCCTGACCTGATTGTCAGTTTAAGCTAGAATCGGCTAAGGGCGGATGCCCTCGATTTTGCCTGACCTGATTGTTAGTTTAAGCCAGAATTGGCTAAGGGCGGATGCCCTCGATTTTGCCTGACCTGATTATCAGTTTAAGCCAGAACTGGCTAAGGGCGGATGCCCTCGATTTTGCTTGACCTGAGGGTCAGTTTAAAGCCAGGTACACTTGGACGACCTACGTTAAATGCCTGGCCTGATTGTCAGCCCAAAGTTTGCAAAAGGCCCGCCCTGGTTAAACAACTCTCAAGCAAGACCCGATTAATATCAGAGACCTTCGAAGGTAAGTCCAATAACACAATCAGCGTATTTTGGACAGGAAAGATCGATTAAAAAGACAATTTTTCAAGCAAGCTCTTAAGTTCACCAGGATATTCTGGCAAAAAGAGAAAATTGGGCATGACAGACAAGAGACCAAGATTGGTTGCTATTTGAAGCCTTACTCTTCATGGTTACACAAGCAGAAACTCAAACAAAACATATATTCATTCATCAAAACTTAGAAAATTACAAAGAGCAGATTGCACACACCTTTCAGGAAGGTTGGCAATTTTGATTACAAAAATGCAGGAAAAAAAAAATGAAAGATGAATGCAGGTTTTCATCTGAGAGGAGACCTCCGGTCTGAAGCCAAAGCCCGGCGAGCACGCCACAGCTCACGCTCGGTGTCATGCAAACGACGGTGGTATTTGTCAGACCTTTCGGCAAGCGCATGAGCTTCACCGGTGGCGACGGTCAGGCGGTTCACCGACTCAGCCAAGTCAAGCCCTCTCCTCTTGCAGTTGCCGGTTTAGGTGGCAGAGCTCAGCCCACTCCTTCTTGTAAAAGCGCTTCTTCTGCCTCTTTCTCTCCAAAGGCGGTAGAGGTAGCCGATTTTTTCCTTGAGCGCGGTCAGCTGATCAGACAGTTTAAATTTTTCAACGACCAAAGAAATGTTCTTTTGCCTCACTGTGTTGAATTCTTTGAGAAGGGGAGAAGAAGCCATTGCAGAAAATTGAAAAGAAGAAAATGAACACAGGCATATATTTAAAGGAGATAAAAACGCGTGCAATAGGAATCAAAAGTACTAGGGTTTCCGGAAAACCAGGAAACCCTAAGAACTCAAAAGCCACAACGAGACAAAAATAAGAGATTATCATTAATCCAAAAGTCGTAATATAAATTTCAAGGTATATCAAAAATCAGACCAGCCACACAGGCAACAACATCAGGTCTGTTCACTCGAAAAGAAAGGCATAAGAGGCTAAGGCTCAGCATCCAGCTTCGTGGCCAACTGCTCTATTGCATCCTCAACCAAGGCACCAGGGGAAGCTCCTCCAGGCAGCTCACCCAGACCAGCGAAGGTTGGGGATGGAGAAGAGTCAGGGACAGCCAAGGTACGAGCCTGGTCTGGCTGAGACACTGTAGAAGGAGAGCGGAAGAGAGAAAGAACGTGCTCAGCAAACTCCGCGGCCTCAGCAAGATGCAAGCAGTCTTGCTCTTTGTCATAGACAAAAGAGGTGGGCTCGGGAGGAGTCTGCAGTGGAAGATCCCGGTCGAAGATAGCATTGGTATCGGCCGCATTGGCTGCACCCCACTTAGCTTGCTCGTCCAAAGCAAAGTAGTAATAGCTCATGGCCTCAGGGACGAGAAGGGAGTAGAGCTCTTTGGACCCCAAGAAAGCTTTCCTGGTCTCCTCTCTGGCCAGTTGAACTAACTTGAGGCCCTCCTCGGAGCCTAGAAACTCCATCTTCCACTCCGCCTTGGCCTTGACCAGGGCCTCATCCGCCAGACTTCGAGCCTCCGCCAGTGCTTCATCCCTTGCTTCAGCGCGAGTAGTCTCGATCATCTTCGCCTGGGCCTTGCCCATCTCTGCAGTTTTTGCCTTCGCCTTCTTGAGCTTCTCTCTCAGCTCTCCCAGCTCTTCCTCTTGCCTCTTCAGTCTCACTCCTCTTTCCTTGGCAAGAGTCCTGATACGCTCCATCTTCACTGCGAGCTCCTTGTTCTCCTTGACCACATCGAACTGGATCAGCGATCTGGTGATGCGAGAGGCCAGGAGAGCCTTTTTGGAGGAAGCCTGATCAACAAAGGCAAAGAGAAGTTAACACTTGAGCAAAAGACACGCCACAGGTATGAAAGCAAGGAATTTACCCGTGCTTCGTCTTGGCACCAGGACTCCAGTAATTGCTGATCGGTCATTTTTTCCAAGCCCGGTTGGTCTGCGGGCAGCATTTGCCAGAGCACATATTGGACGGCAGTATCTCCCGAGCAGTTGGCAATTGAATTAATCGAAGGTGGACCACTGCGAGTAATGGGGGGAAGAGTGTCGTGAGGTAAAGTGGGGGCCACGAGAGCACGGCTGCTAGAGGTTGTGTGCGGCCTCTTAGAAAGAGGAGGTGTATCTTCCTCAGAGACGGAGGAAGAGGGCCTGGTAAGAACAGGTCGAGGAGGCAGTTGGGCAGGATTAGAGCTGCTCTCCGAAAGAGAATCTTGGGCTGGCTTAGAAGAAGAAGGGCCTGCTCCATGCTCGGCGGACCTTGAGGCTCTGCCCGCTTTCTTTTTGGCCGCCTCAATCATTTCGCGCATCATCCAGGCTGAAAACAGAAGAAAAAGGGGTAAGGATAAAATAAACAAGCAAAACAAACCTAGAAGAAAAGAAACTATACCAACTTCTTTGGTCAAAGGGGCTGTTTCTGACCAATCGTTGAAAAAGTCCAAGACAAAGGGAAGGAGAAGGTCAGTCACGTGGAGAGGATTCTCATTCAAGGTAGAAATGATCTTTTTTATACGGACAGACCTGTTGGTAGAGGATAGAGGTGGATACGAAGGTAGCCCTTCAATGGGCTTAGGATTAAAACCCCAGTCCTCACTACAATAAACAAAAAAGATTTTTTTTCCTCCAATCCTTGTTGGAGGTAGGGAGTTTAAACAAAAAGTGAACTTCGCTTGGAAGAGCTGGAAAAAGGTGTGAGCGGAAGGGTCTTGGCTAGCATAGCGCATGGCCAGACTATAACAAACCATGATGCGGAAGAAATTAGGGGTGAATTCGAAAACGGGTATCTGGTATATTTTGGCTATTTCTAGCATTAAAGGGTGCACGGGGAGGCGTAGACCCACTTGGAACTGGTCTTGATAAAAGGTTAACCAGCCTGCCGGTGATTGACAGGCTAGAATACCCGCCGGAGGGCAATAGGGGTCATAAGGGTCGGAGATTTTATGTTTATAACGGATTTCCTCCACCGTCCTTTTACTCAATATGGACGTGACCTTGGGGTGGTCGGCGACGGCCGGAGGATATTCCAGGCCGCCGGAGGAAGAGGGAAATGGCGGCCGCCGCCGCGGCTGCCGAGGAATAAAGGGATAAGGAACCAGATCCCACTGCTGGAGCACTAGATGTAGAAGAAGAAGATACTCTCGCCGTCGCAAGAGGGTCCGACAACGAGGAAGAAGAAAATACTGCCGCCGCCGGAGTGGCAGACGGCGGAGGAGAAGCGTTAATAGGGGGAGTATTAGAAGATGATGCCATTATAGGAAAATTAAAAGAGATTGAGGGCTGAGAGAGATACCTGGTTTGTAAAGTTTGCCGGAGAAATCAAGTTGGGAAATTTGAATCAGAAAGGATCACCGGAAATTCAGAGAGAAAAAGAAAGAGACTTGGAAGATTTTGAGAAATGATAAATGAGAATTCAGCGGGAATAAAAGAGGAATAGATAAATTCAAAAAGAACGGGAATCGATAAAGGCGAGATTTGATGGGATCTCCACATTTAATATGTGCAGGTGAAAAGTGCCCTAGGCGGTAGCTGGAGCATCAACCATCCTAGACTAGGGCTGGTGTGTCAGTACTTGGAGGGCGTGTGGGAATGGTAACCGTCTAGGAATGTGGAGCAACACCACTAATGCGAATAATTAGGCCTGGTTGTCAAGCGGATTTCTAGGGATCCATTCCAGTACGAGAAGTAATAAAAGTGTGGGACCTTATTAAATTAAGGGAACCTCAGGAAAAAGTCAGCTCTACCCCAATCACTTGCGGGGGGAGGAGTTGATATGGCAATATAGAGTTCAGGCTTAAATTGGGTTAGACCTGATTAAGAGATAATTGAAATAAAAAGAGATATAGTGAGAACAGCTTGGTCTCAAGGAAGTTCTGGTTAGGCCTCTTGGAGAAAATAGGACATCAAAAAAGGATGGTCACAGCTCGGGATTTCTCATGACCTGACCTTTTTAAAGAGAGATCACTACAGCCTGGGGATCATACAGATGATGCAAAATGAAAACACGGACGATGATATCTAGGGATGGCAATGGGTCGGGTCGGGTATTGCGAGACCCGGACCCGCCCCGTCAACCTTACGGGCTAGGTCAGGGTGACCCAGCTAAATAGTTTTTTATTTTTATTTATAAAATATTAATTATTATTAATAAAAAAAATCAAACATATATAAAAATTAAATATAAGACTACAAAAATAATAAAAACAACAATAGACCAAAAAAATAAATTTATTATACATTTATTAGCTTATTTATAAGTTTATTTATTATTTATTTTATTAATGTATATTATTTTTAAAGAATATTATTATTAATCTATAAATGTTAAATATAATATTAAGTGTATAAAATATAAATAATTGTATAAATTATTTTTATATATATATATATATATATAACATATAAAATATATAAAATAAAAATAAAAATACTGTACGGGGCGGGATGGGCTGGGTACCCACGGAGCGGAAGTGATACCCGGACCCGCCCCTCTATGGGGCACGGGACGGGGCCCCCCAAATGGCACGAGCCGGATTGCCATCCCTAATGATATCCTTTAACCGTTTGGGCTGAAATATATTCGTGTCACCTAGTTTTTGCTACGCGGATGTTTATGATGAGGTGAAGGGACATTGTGGCCATCGCGATAGTAGATGGCTGGCGATTTTGAGGCAAGATTATTTCAATAACTCGTGGTCGTTGTTAAAGTTTGTTGTTGCTCTTTTGGTGTTGTTATTAATTTTCACACAGAGTTTGTTTGGTTTTCTCTCCGTATATTAGTGTGGTAGGTTGTGCGGTCACTGCGATTGTGGCGGGGGAGTTGGGTAGGGTTCTGGACCCGAGGGTGGGCCCGGCCGAGATGAACGAATCGGAGGCGGTGGAGTTGGTGGCGTATACGGCTATGCATTGTGTGCACTTGGAAGGAAAAGATAGGCCGACGATGAGTGACATCGTGTCTGATTTGAAGCGAGACTTAGCTTTGTGTGTGTGTGTGTGTGTGTGTGGTGTGTGTGTGTGTGTGTGTGTGTGTGTATATATAGGGGTGGGTTCAAATGGAATCATGTCATTATATGCGAACCTGCGAACTAGTGCTTTTATTATATACCAGCAGTGCTTTTACTATACAATCACAGTGCTTTATTAATATTTTCAGTTATATACATCAGTAGTGCTTTTATTATACAATTTTAATGCTTTTAATTAAATAATAAAATACACAAAAAAACCTGATCCATCCATTTAATTAGATCTAAGGCCCATAATTGACCCTAGGTTCACATATAGGAACATGGTTCTCATTTGAACCTAATCCTATATATATATATATATATATATATATAGGTATAGGATCATGTGAGAATAGATCCGTAGGTGAGAAATGAGAATGAATCCTAACCAATCATTTTAATCCTTTTTTAAGCAATTGTCATGTGGTATTTTAGTAATTTCTGGACATTCGGTGGCATTTTAGTAATTATGTGGATTTCTAATTTCAGCAAACTTGGTCACTCGTCTTCTCCGTTGTCTCCATTTTCTCGCACAGAAGCAAAATTACCTCCATTTTTGTCGAATTCTCAAATCATTCATCACACACAGAAGCAAAAATGCCAGAGTATACGCCCTAGAGTATATGCCCAATTATCTAGCGAAAATTCTTCTCGAATTATTCTTTAAGTAAAAATTATCTAGAATCTCCCTCCATCTTCAAAATCCCGAAACCATAGAGCATACGTCAACCGAAAAAGAAAATTTCGCCCAACAAGAATGCTGGTAAGTTTTCCCTTTTTTTTTCGTGAATTTGATGTTTTGGATTTAGAATTATTTTGTTCTAACAGTAACCGCTAACAGCTTCACGATTGATTGTTAACAAAATATTATTTTTTTTTAGTTATATTATTTACTTAAATGTTGATGATGTTCTTTTATCAATAACCAAAGATGTTGATAATGATTTATCTTGTTCTTGCTTATGTTTGTCAGCAAATTGTTAAGTCTGCTTCACTTTTCTGGCTTAAAAAGAATTCTTATTATTGTGCAATGTCTTACTTAGTAATGTGCAAAATACAAGGTCTATTCCAAGAGGTTTGAATGGTATACATGGGCTTGGGTATGTCCACTGTGATTTGAAYCCTGATAATATCTTGCTGGTGRCGAGTGCTGGAATTACAGAGTTTCGGGCAAAAATCGGCGATTTTGGTTTGGCAAAGAGGGAAATAAAGCAGTATAATAAGAAGAGGAAAATAATGGAATCTAATTGTTGAAGGGTTACCCCTATATATATATCGCCCGAGACCGTCATTGACTATGTGCAAGCGACGCCTTCTGATGTTTGGGCTGTGGGTTGTATCATGGTCGAGATGTTAACTAGGAAGCCCGTGTGGGATGAATTTAATGCCGATGATATTCTTGTAAAGATAGGGGTAGAAAAGGAATTGCCTAAAATCCCAAATGACATATCAAGGGAGGCGATGGATTTTCTAAAGCGTTGTTTCGTGAGGAACTCGATGTTCCGATTCACTTGCGATATGCTGTTGAATCATRCGTTTCTACAAGGTTTGGGTGATGATGTTGAAGAATTAGAGGATTTTGAGTCTTATATGACGCGGATATCCGATGATGAGTGTAGCTCTTAATTATTTCCGGATGAATCGGAGGAGGATTCATTTTGTTCTCCATCTGATGATGAATTGGTATCTGGTTTAGCTAACGAAAATGAAGCCCAAGTTGTAGCAGTCCAGCATTTCAATGGATCAAACGAMATRATGTCCAAACGGATGTCCTTGCAATTACGCGTATACAAAAGACGACACCATCATCCTGTTTGTTTAAACATCCCTCTACAAATATAAAAGAGATGTATATTTTATATGGTGGTCGGGTTACAATTGTCAATTTAGGTATATATAGTGACAAATGTAGTTGATCTGTTGCTCTAATTGCTCTGTCCTTATTTCACTTGGATATGTATAACGGTGGAACATGTTATGAAACCAGAAATTGAAATTTAATATTTCTAAAACCCTGCATTATGTTTGTTGTATGCCAAATTAGTCGAGTTGTTATGTTGCACCTCTCCTCCTTCGCTTTAATGATTTTAGCTCGAGCTTTTTAGTGATTTAGTAATTACTGATTTAGATTAATAATTTTGTATCTATGTGTGTGTGTGTGTGCACGCATGCATGCATATGAATGTGTGTCTTGTGTATTTTGTGCATTTTTGCTAGATCTCTTCAATAAATAATCACAGCTTTTTACTATTAGATTAATATTTTATCCCAAGACTACCTTTTTTTTCAAAGGCACTGTAAATACCTATTGTGAATGCTTTCTCACAGAAGAAGCAAAGTATGTCAGGTATTTCTCAATTAAGGGCTCGCTTTCTGTAAATATTCAATGGGGAATTAAAAGATGCATGGAGAGCGGAGATGGGTTTTTGATCTATATACCTCATTAGTGACTAATGCTTTTGACATCTTTCATTCCAATTAGTGAATATTAGTTTATGCTGACTCTTACGTATCGAATGAKAATATATTCTGGCAATTATTGATATTTCTGGTCATGATTGTGTTGTTGTATTTTATAAGTAAATTATTTTTGTGGTGCTAAGTGATAGAGTGTGTGACATGCATTACTCTTGTTTAGTTTTTGTATAAAAAATTATAAAGAAAGGGATGTGCAAATAAATATATATTTTTTTATGCATTCTGATCTGATGGAGAAGTTGTGTTTGCATCTTTAATTTTTTAACAATGTTCCTGTCATAACTTTGATTTTCGAATAATATTTTCGCATCTTTAATTTTTGGTTGTGCATATCTTACTTCATAATTGTGCATAACTTAATGCATGGTTGTGCATATGCCATTGACAGGTTTTTAGTTTTTAAAATTTTTTTTTTTCTAAAGTTGCATTTAAGTTTCCAAGTTTTTAACTTCGATGGTTGCACTTTTGGTTGGATATATGTTATTGCATTACTTGTGTAAATAATATCATTACAATCCGATCATCGGGTTGGATTTGTCATTAGACCCAAATTAAGCATTGTCGATGTACGATAAGGAAATCTGTGTAAACATATTTAAATACAAGATAACAAGCAAATAGAGAAAGAAAACGCCAAAAATGTCTTATTTCTGAATCTCAGACAAAACTATAGTCCAATTAATTTGTACGAAAAGCCAAAAATACCATCACCTAAAATAGGAATTTATAAAATACCATTGTGCATAAATTATTTCACTATTGTGCAAAATTGATTGATCGGTTGTGCAAAAAATCATACTTGTTTGTGCACAACCTACGTATTAAGAGTAATAAAAATAAGAAAATAATATGAAGGGTCTTGAACTCTGCCAATTGCTCCTTTTTTTTACATAGTCTTGAACGCTAAAAATAAGACGTGGTGTCATGACCATAGTTTGTCGAACAGGCTCACAATTGTGGGAAGAACATTCAACATCACCTGCAAAAGCTCACATTCAACCAGTGTACAAAACAGTACATGCCACATATAACAGGACAAAAAGAATATTTAAGACTTCACGACACGTGCAAAACACCATTCAGCACGGACGTGCACTAGAGAACACACAAATGTGCACAAACTGACACTGAATTGTGCACAAAACAAATCAGACAGCAACCACATCAGACGA
>BMAC01000164.1:536678-547712 GCA_014905375.1 Phtheirospermum japonicum
AATTGTATACAAAAAGTATCGCAAATTTCGTCTATAAACTGCAAATTCAAAAATTTGAAATGAAACTCAAATCTTCAACAAACCATAACTTTTTCAAATTTTATTCGTTTTGAATGAAATATATATCAAATTAATCACATTCTCAAGATCTACAATTTAAGATACATATTGCATGTTTTAAAACGTAAAAAAATATATATAATTAAATTAAAAAAATTGGACTGATTTTAGCACTACAGTACTGTGTAAAAAGCACAATGAACCTGGACATATAATTGCACTGTGCAATATTAGATCTAAGGCCAGGATTAGTCCCTAGGTTCACATATAATGACGAGGTTCTCATTTGAACTCAATCATATATATATATATATATATATATATATATATATATATATATATATATATATATATATATATATATGGGACAATTTCCATATAGTATACTTAGATCAATATTAATTTTTATATAATCATCTACTTTTGTTCATTCCCATTTAAATTAATTATAACCATTAAATCAAAAATTACAATTTAAATTATCAAAAAAATACCCTTACACCTAAAAAAAATAATATATATACATATCCCACACACAAGATGTAGAATCTTAACAAAATGCTCTCTCCTCTAATTGAATTAACGCAATCAAAAAATTCCAGCAGTTGCAACCACTCAGATCTTAGCAGTAGCCAGGAGTTAGTCTCTTGTGTGCGTACACATGGATCCTTTACAATGTTACGAAGTCCAAATTCACATTCAACCCGAATCCACTAAGTCAATTTGGGTTTATTTATAAATTAAAAAAACACAGCCCATCTGCCATGATATCCCCTTCCCAACTCTCTCTCCTCACCTGACTCTCCTCCTCTCATCCGGAAATTCTCCATCTCCCCTCCTCCCATCCAAAAACTTCTCTTGCACCATCGTCATATAAGTTCTAGAACTGATACTTATATGAAATAATTACTCTTTTCCCACATGTTAGTTTTTCCTCGGGCAAAGCATAGGCTTTGCCAATGGCATTTGTACCATAATGCTATAAGTAGGTTTGGGCAGTTAAAATCAAACAATGTCTTTAAAGAATCATTTAAATATGCTTGTCTGGATGTATTGATTAGCATGAATATGAGTCATGTTGGAGTCATATGGTTTCAAAATTTAGATTAGAAGACAGCTCATGGTTTCAGCGATTCTATGATCTAAGGGACAAATGGTGTTGAACCTTAAACAAAGACTTCTTTTCTACCGGGATGCTTTCCTCGCAAAAAAGTGAGAGTACAAACAATGTAGTTGTATTCAATTCAAAGAAGACAACGAGTTTGACTAGTTTTTATGGGATTTTCAAGAACATAGTCAAGAATTGGAAAAAGAATGAAACAAATGACGAGTTCCACTCATCAAGGTCAATTCCGCTAACTGTCCTGCCATTAACTGGGATGTTGAAGCATGCTTCAGAGGTGTACACATTGAGAGTGTTCGAAGAGTTTGAAGCTGAATATATTGCAATGTTGTCAACTTATTGTGAAGAGTTTGATCAGAATGAGATAATAACTACTTATAAACTTTCTTCCCACAATGGTGATGGGGGTATCATATCTGTGATGTTTGCTGCTACTAGTAACCTGATCACCTGCTCTTGCAAGAATTTTGAGGAATGTGGCATCTTGTATTGTAATAGTTTAAGAATATTTCATAATCATAATTGTATGAAAATCCCATGAGCATATATACTAAAGAGGTGGACAAAAATTACCAAATTTGATGTTTGGGACAGGTTAAAAAGCACAACTCGGGAAAGTGGAGAGGAAACGGAGAGCCTACTTATGCTATTCCTTGGCATCATGACATGTCGCGAAGGTATTACAATCTTGTGTTGGAGTGACAAGGAAACAAAGAATCAAGAAAAATCATCGAAGATGGTTACATTAGAGATTCTCTTGCTGTTTCTGCCTTGAAGAATTTACCACAACCAAAAGAATCCTCTCACATTTCAGGTTCATCAACTATGCGTCTAGATCCTGCTCGCTCTATTACAAAGGGAAGAAGTAAAAGGAAGTAAGGACACATTGAAAAGAGCAAGAGTAAGAAGAACATCACTAATGTTCCCGTTGACAATCAAGCCCGGGAGTTTGGTTCCAAGACTCCCAACGCTCGTTTATTTTAGTAGTGATTTTTTTTTATTTTTTTGCAAAATCATTACTTTTGCTATTATCTTAAAAAGTGTCACTTTTTATTTACAAAGTGAAAGTAATATCTTAAAAAGTGACACTAATACCTTTTGAGTTTTATTTCTTATTTGTCTTTGTATGGATGATCATGTTATAGGTGAATTGATTTGTTTATAATATTGTAAACTTAATTCAAAAAGTTGCACATGTATGTGAGATTATAACTTGACTACTATAACTTGTATAGTAACACTTTTTTGCCAAAAAAAGAAAAAAAAATGTGACACAATTTGGTACAAAAAAATTTGACAATTTTTTTGCATTATAAAACAATAAAAAATAACGATGATTATTGATTAACTATTCTCGAATAGCACCTGTGACACTTCTCGATTACAAGCTACTACCATTAACATCCCAAGACGCATTAACAAAAAAGGGGAACACTTTTAATGCATAGAAGTGACATAATTTGTTGCAAATGTGACAATATTTGCATAAAAAACAAAAATAACAAAATAACGATGACTATCAGCTAATTGTTCTCGAATAAAGCATCAATCGAAATCACCTAACTGATTTTGAATGGCACCTGAAACACTTCTTGATTATAAGCTACTAACAATAACATCCAAGACACGTTAGCAAAAGAGTGACTGTTCTACGAAAAGTGACACAATTTTTGCGTTAAAAAAATAATAATGACAATAACGATAATTATTGGATATTTGTTCTAGAATAAAGCATAAATCTAAATCAGCTAATTATTCTCAAATAGCACTTGCCACACTTCTCGATTTATAATCTACTACCATTAACATCCAAGATACGTTAGCAAAAAAGTGACACTTTACTGCACAAAAGTGACACTATTTGGTGCAAATGTGACAGTTTTTCACACCATTAACATCCAAAAACTAGTTTTTCACATCAGAAAAAATATATCACGTTTTCACATCAGAAACACAACAAAAATCCTTCAAAGATCTTGAAAGTTTTGAAGGTCTTCAATAACTTGTATGAACGTGTTTAATTCCAGTGTTAGTGATGATGTTGAAACATTCTTACTAACATGTATGCAAAAGATAATTCAACAATGATTTTTGTCTGTGAGTTAAATAAACTCACAGAGCGCGACCGTAGGCCAAAAGATATATTACTAGAAATGTTTACAAACCAAGGAAAAATGATTCTAGCAATATTACAAAAATAATGAAAAAGAATTACTCCTTAAAATTCTTCTTGTTCGATTAAATATGAACTCAAAGAATATTTCTGAAATGGAGCAAGAATGCTTGACTAGGGTTTCTGTTTTTCTCCTCTCAGTCGTGGTCTTCATCAAAAACGCCAAGTGGTACTTATAGCTCAACTTCCTTGAAAGAGTCCTTGTTCCAAATAACAAGGTCTTGATAATTATCTCTAAAACATATCAAGAGACAAGGACACTTTTAACTACTAACATTCTAACTAACACTAGAGTCCAGATATGCAAATAACTCTAATAAATAGCATAATTAATAGGACTTAAAATCCCCGTGGACGATAATCCTATCAGATCTAAAACTACTTTTTTGATTTCTTATTCTTCTTCAACTCAGCAACTCCCCTTTTCTTTTCTTCAATTGCTTTCTTCAAATCATCTTTCTTCAAGCAAAACTCTAGAATCTTCATCAAAACAATCAATCTTGCAACATTAAGATCGCATAAAAACACCCTGAGACATATCTTCGCTCTAAAAAATCTACGCACTAAAGCCTTCCAAAAAAAAAAAAAACATTCAATGAATAATTCATCATATTTTACAAAAATATACAATACATTCAGATTTAAAAAAAAATAAAAATAAATCTTATCTTTGACAGATCGTCGGGGCTAACATAAGGTTCACTTTTGAAATGCTTCATGTGGTGCATCAAAAATACACCACAATCGTTCGCCTCTACTGACGATTGCCATGGGAAATTCACAAACTCTATTGTATAGTTACATACATGCCTTTAGGTTAGTTTTTCTTTCTTGGAGAAATATAACCATTTGCCTGTGCTACATAATATAAAAGTAAGAATAATTAAAATAAGCTGACTACAAATGCATACTAAAAATGATACAGAGTGACACTTTATACACTAAAAGTGATAATTCTAACTGAATAAGTAACATAAATACATTAAAAAAATGCTTAAAGTAATGTGTAAAAAATTTTACAAATGTGTCACTAATTTATGGAAATATGGTACTTTTTAGTGCAAAAAGTGACAACAAAAAAAGCAGATTCAAAGAATATTACAATTTCGATAGCTTGACCATATTTGTTGGCATCAGAACGTATCCTATTATCCAAGATTTGAATTTTGCTATCACAGAAATTCACCACGGTGTAATTATTGGCACAAAAACCTACAGAGTATTAATTTTGTTTTTGTTACTTTACGAGTTAAAACAAAACATTCATTAACAAAATTACTTCACCAAATAATAGATAAGAGAACTATTAAAAAGATCACTAACCATATCAAATGTTCTCACGTCCTTGCTAACATCGCCAATGAATGCCTACCAACTCGATCTCATAGCTACATCATGCTCATCAGCCTTCCCCACCCCATGTAAGATCTTCGAGAGATAATACTTTTGCTAAAAAGTAAATTAAAACTATTAATATACAATTATGCATATGAAGTATTTAAATCACTAATGTGTAAAACTTACACTGCGTGTGGTGTCCAAGAATATTTATTTGCAACTGTTATCAACATCTTGTGCTTGGTTTAGAACCAACACCCATGTGTCAATGACATTAGTAAACGCCCACTGTTTTGGTTTAACGATAACATATCTTTCTTCGAAGTAGTGCGACCATTATTCATAAAGAGGGCATCAGTGTTAAAGATTCAACAACAAAAATGTGAAAAAATTGACACTTTTCTAATTATTAGAGTCAGAGTCACATTTACTTCCCAAAAGTGTCACTTTTGAATGATGACAATAAAAAAGAGCAAAGTACAAAAACAATGAAACACTTCTAAATAATATAGTATCAATACTAATATGGTAAAAAGTAACTTACTTTTCATCATAAAATGTCTCCGCATCGAACAAGCAAAAATCAAGGACTTGCTTCTCCCGTACGTCCATATCCACCACCAACCTCTTGTTTTGGGATATAAAGCTAGAAAGATAACCAATCTTCTCACCAACTATGTAAGATTCATATGACAGAGGGCCATATACTTCCCCAGATTGATTATGTTGTCTAGCACTCAGGGGCGGATCTAGGATCATAAATTTCGGGGGGCCACTTATTAAGAGGAACAAAAATATTTTTGTGGCACGTTGTATAATAAAAAATAACACGATTAAAAAAATATAAATACAAGTTAATATTAATAATTAGTATAATACCAAAAAAAAAACTCAAAAGTTTACAAAAGATATTCAATCGAATGTCGAATACATCTCTCTCTAACTAAAAGGAATACGACGTTCTTTTAAATTTTTAAAGTCTTCAATGATATCTTCCAAACTCACATTTCTAGCAATCTCTCTCTCAATATATATCATTACTGCATCTGAGAGAAAATCATCCTCCATTTTGCTCCGTAACCTAGTTTTGACAATATTCATCGCGGAGAATGATTGTTCTGTAGTGGCAGTAGAAACCGGAAGAGTAAGCACAAGCACGATCACTCTGAAAACAAGATTATATGTAGCAGACTTCTTAGTCTTCACCAGCCACTGACATAACTCTGAAATGGTTGAAATATTTTTGTAGTCGAATCCTTTGACTACATTGTACTCGTAATGCTTCAACTCCATCTTCAATTGCTCTTTTTTGACGCTTGTAAAATCTTGAGTATAAAACTTTTCAACCAAATTACATGTATCCACAACTTTGAAAGATTTCACACTTTATGGATTCAAAGAATTAATTAGAGTGAGCAATTCCATCGCATCATCACTAAAGCGGCCATTAATCTCTTGCAATTGTGAATCTGTCGCACAATAAAAAAGGTCTATACGATAATGATGCTCAATGGTGAAATTGTCCTGGTGACAGCGGGATCGATCTCGTCTATCAATATATGGAGCGCTGAAATTAGGAATATGTTGTGGTTGGTTCATCAAATCCTCACATGCCTTTTTAGCATTACGATGGGCTGAACATACATTATCTTTCCCTATATGTCCGATTAAAGCACATGCTTTTCCTCGAACCTTCTTCCAATTATTAAATCCATCAACAGTAAATGCAGTTTGTTTTGAGTATCGAGATGGCTTGTTGAAGATAAAACACGAAAAACAATATACTTTATCTTTAGCCGGTGAATACTCCAACCAAGGAAATAGTTCATACCAATTGGGATTGAATCGTTGAGAATGGTCGATATTATTATTTAATGGATATTTTTCAAGAATAGGTTGATATGCTTTTAGATCCAAATAAGCTCAACGAACCTCTTCCTTTTGGTTAGCAGGGTACTCCCATATTTGTCGACGCAATCCTAGGTCACGTTCTAAGGAATTGAGATCAAACTCTTCACATTCTGTATTTCTTAACCTTTCGAAGGAGTTTCAGATGGAGAATCGTTGTTATTTGAGGCCAGAGATGGAGTTATAAGAGTAGTTGGGTCTAATTCGTTTGTTCTTTTTCTTGAAAAATAATTATCAAGCGTAGCCGATTTCTCCATTTGAAGCAAATAAATCCTATCGAACAATATAACTATCAATCTATCAAAAAACAAGTCTTGAAACTCCTATTGAACAAAAATAACAATTATCACAAAAAATAAAATAAAATTATAAAATAGGATCAATCAATCCATACTTCATAACAAGATCTAAAACAACATTTAATACGCATTCACCTCAATTTCTCAACCCTCAATGGATTGAAGGCCCGAATATCATCCAAAAACTCGACCAACAAACAACAATTAATATTTATTCATCTCAATTTCTCAATCCATTATAGGTTGAAGGCCCGAATTTTATAAAATTCGACCAAAATAATAAGCCCTAGATATAAGATTTTTTTAGAAAATAAAAAAAATAAAAGAGATATTCGAATACACATATCTAAACGATGGCCGACGACAACGGCGGGAAAGACGACACCTGAATATTGAGCGTTGGGTTGATTCTTTTATTTGGCCTAAGCGAAAAAAATCTTGAAAATCAGCGGCCGTACTTTTTCTTTTTGTTTTGGTTTGTTCTCTGTGTTTCCCCTCCTTTTATTCCCTTCTTTATTTATGTTCCTTTTTTTTAATTCTTTATTTGCCTTTCCTACTTTTGGTTCAAGTAGCGGCCGTACTTTTTCTTTTTGTTTGTTCTCTGTGTTTCCCCTCTTTTTATCCCCTTCTTTATTTATGTCCCCTTTCTTTAATTCTTTATTTGCCTTTCCTGCTTTTGGTTCAAGTAGCAGCCGCCCTTTTTTTTCTTTTTTTTTTAAATTTCTTTATTTGTTGCCTTTCCTGCTTTTTGGTTCAAGTAGCAACCGCCTTTTTTTTCCCTGCTTTTGGTTACACGTACGCTTTATTTTTTTTACATGTCTGCTATATTTCTTTTTCTTTTTTCAGGTAAAAAAAAAGGAGGAATGAATTAGTAATGGCTTAAGATTCGAACCATACACCTATTAAGAGTTTAATGGGTTGGCTTACCACTTGACCAAGTCCTTTACTTGAAATATTGTGGAGGCCATATATTATATATTTTTCATATAAAAACTATACTTATATAATAGTAGAATTTTTGAAAATTTTTGCAGGGGCCATGGCCCCTCCCACAGTACACTGTACATCCGCCCCTGCTAGCACTGACTGACTTCTTTGCTGCATCCAGTCCTCCATCACATCATCAACACCATTCACATCTTTACACATCAGTGTTAGAAGCTCATGTGGTAGAAGGTGGAAAGTGGATATATCCTCGTTAAGCTTCCTCATTATAATGAATTTTGCTATCTCTTCATAACATATTTGCAGGATAGTTTCATCGGTCTAAAACTTATCATTTCTTGTAAGAATTCTTCAATAGCATTGATCTTCTGAGACTGAGATGGAACCGAAGTCGAGAGCAGTGAAGATGGAACTAAAGTTGGGGGTTGCAAAGATCTAATCAGAATTGGGAGTAGAGAAGATGGAACCGGAGTCAGTGGCTGTGAAGATGGAATCAAAATCGGGGGCTGCGAAGATAAAATTGGGGGCTCCAACATTTTTTCCTTCATATTTGTCGGTTTTTTCATGTAGTGTTCAAAAATAATATACATGTCCTATTTAAGCAAGAGGAAAATTTATGGCACATGCTGAAAGGGGTAAAAAGAGAAATATGAAAAAGCAATGATTATAATTCGAAATGCAGAAGTGACACAGTAATATCATGTAAAGTGACAGTAATATTAGGAAAAGTGACAAACTATTATAAAAATAAAAACTCACATCTTTTGATTTTTTCTGAATCTCTTTATTTGAAGGCAGACCCAACAGTAAGTTGAATTGTATAAATTGCTGGTCGTTTTCATCATCTTTCGCAATGATTCCGTCATATTTTTTTCCCTCGTTGCATGGTTATTCATCAATATCATTGTGAGGTTATAAAATTGGAGAACCAAGAGACTGGATAGCTGATAGTTAGGGACTTAGGATGGGTTTTGAGTATTGGATAATGAGGGATTTGGGAAGGGTTTTGAGTGGGATGTGATAGATGACAATGAAGGTTTCGAAGGAGATGGGATAGCTGATACTCTATGATGCATGACGACTTTCTTTTCGACCCCTCAAGTTTGTCGTACACTCCACGAATGTAGAAACACGTCCAAGTGTCCTTTTTTTTATTATTATTTGACAGCGGACAAGATGGGACACGATTTGGACACGACCCAAATATGGCTCGGACAAATCATACTAGGTCAACGTGGGTCCCACTTGGTTCTTTTGGGGGGGAAACTTGGATGGCAATTTCGACAATTCCTATACTAGGGCAAATAATGCATGTTAAAAAATAAAAATAAACAAATCATACTCATTTTTTCCCCAAACCCATCGGCCTCCCCAAATCATTCTAAAATTGAAGAACCAAGAACTTTAATTCATGATTCCACCCAATTGAAAAAAAAAAATCTTCCCAAAAACCCAAACCCTAAAGTAAAATAACAAGCACCATCTTTCACCAAAGGATACACAATATTTGTGGATAACATCCTTACAACGATGTTTATGATAGATCATAGATACCATCCCCAACCGAGCTATCGTAAATTTTATGTTGTATGTTATTTTTATTTTTATTTATATTTTTTGTATTTTTTTATATGGGTTGTGTTTTTTATAGTGTTTATATGCATATGTGTGGAATAGTTGTGACTCTTTTACATGAAACCTTATGTCTTCTTTATGAAAGTGATTGCATATATATCTTTGAAAATGGTTCTCCATGCTCTTTCTGTTTTCTTTAACTGTGAAATGGTGTATATATATATATATATATATATATGTATGTATTTATGTATGTATGTATGTATATGTTATTTTTTATGGATGCCCTGCCCCCTCCCCATGTTTTTACTATTCAGACATGCGGGGTGTTGTATTTCATAAAAGTGCCTATTTTATGGGTTTAAAATGAAATTATTCTTGTGCATTATTTATTTTTGTAACTTTAATTTTTTTTAATATCATCAAAGATCCACAAACTGGCACCATAGTAGTTACATTATATTATGAGGGTCACTTTCAACACCATCCCAAAATAGAATGTGTAGGCGGTGAGGTAATTATGTATGACTATGCTGAAAGAAAACATATATCAGTGATGGAGTTCCATGGGTTCAGTTTTACTAAATTTGGTCATCAGCTTAGGAGATATTATTACAGTGAATTTTTTTTCTTGATCATATAGATATGGTTAATTTCTATCATGATTCGTTGTGATAAGTCCAAAAAGTTGGGCTATCAAATAAAGGGGGTACTAACCTAAAAAGAAATCAGCGATCTAAAAATGCCTCCAAGTATGCCACGGCGACCTTCCAAACCCTCAGTGAATTTCTTGGCGACCTCCTGGTCCTGCAAAATTGCGCCTCGAACGGGTCGGAGTCCCCACCCCCCAACCCGTTAAGACCCTCCGATGCTTAAGACAATAAACGAAATCAACACGCAATACTTCTCTTCCCAGCACACAGTAATATGATGAGGCAATATTAACCTAGAAAATAATGAGAGGTATGCACCCCTTTTATAGATACAAGAGAAGTCCTCCCCAAGCAAGGGTTACCTTCTCCAACCACAATTCCATAAATAACACAACTGACTTAGAATTATGATTCCTCCAATTTGTTAAGTTCCCATATACAATAAATCTCTCATTAAATTAATAAAATAGGCTTGGGCCCATTATTCTTTCCATAATCTCATAAACCATTCACACTAAGCCCGCAGGCTTGATATTCACAAAACCCATAACCGAGCTCAAGTACACAGCTCAAACCACAAGAGGTCACGATCCTATATGAGAACTCATCCTCATACTACAAGTCTCTACTCTACAAAAACCAGCCCGCTCACTTCGCAAAGACACAATACAGCTCGCTCATCTCCCAGGAGGAACACCCTCTCCCAGAAATGAGGTCGCTTACCACAAATAACCTCATATATCAAATAATATTACGTATGGACATTTTGGTCCGTATCAGCTAGTCCCCCATGTTCTAGCTGATTGAGGCACGAAATCAGGTAGGACATGTAAAAACAGAATTACAAGAGCGGGAGAAGGTAAACTTGGATCGGAGGACACTTCTCCCTGCACAAGAGTTTGTTGCGATGTGAAAGTTTGTTGCGAAGAGAAGTTGTGTTGTTGTGTGGCGGGAGAAGGT
>BMAC01000164.1:549780-567803 GCA_014905375.1 Phtheirospermum japonicum
AGGTCGCGATTTTATGTGGTAAATTCTTATGGGATGATTGTTGTATATCTCGGTATATCAGGTTGGATGATTGATGTAGAGTGGTGAGGTGATTTGAGCTGTGTGATTCTGATGTGTGGTTTGGTAAGGAAAAATGATGATTTACTTATGTGTTTTATTATTATTTTTGAAGTGGTTGTGCCACAAGAACCACAACTGTCCACAACACAAACTTTCAACGGGAAAAGTGCCCTCCGGTCCAGAGTTACCTTCTCCCGCCACAAGAACCACAACTTTCCACAGCACAACTTCATAACCGCCCTCTAGGCGTAATAAAACGACCATCCGACCTAATGAAAGTGTCGAGACTTACCAATTACCATAAAATCTTCAGCCGACCTAATAAAAGCGTCGGACTTTAACCATATTCATAAAATCTCTTGCCGACCTAATGAAAGCGTCGTAATTTAAACATAAAACCCATAAAATCTCTGGCCGTTGAGGCTTAAATATTTTCACAACCATAAAGTCATACCTTGTTCTTCATAATGAGGTTGCATGAGACCGTAACGAGGTCGCGGAGACCATAACATGTTAATTATATGTATTCTCCGTAACTCATATCATAAAACAATTTTAATTGAATCACACACCATAACCATTTAAATCATCCCAAATCACTTTAAGTTAACCATATTAAATCGCATAAATCAATTATTCCCCCCATGCTCAACCACATAAAAATAAATAGGGCATAAAATTGGAAATCATACCTTTCATGAGATTTCAAAAAGCGTACCCGATACGTATTCATATTGGTGCTATAGGAAAATTCACCTCTCCTCGAATATTCAATTACGCGACCTTTTTGTTTTTAGGTAGCATAATTCCCCGATCTCCTTTTTGTCAATGTTTGGACGAGCGACTTGGTACATGGCCTTAAACATTGGCAACCTCTTCGCATTAGGTTACCCATCTCCGAGTTACATGTCGGGCAACCCACAAATTAACCCTAAGTTAATACGAATACGAGCTAAACAGACCCTGCATCTAAATCCGTTAGCATAATTATAGAAAATATCATCCGAATATCGCAACCTTACTCGCGCAAATAACATGTTCATCACGCATTTTGAAAATCAAATATTTCCCTTTCCCACAACCAGAAACATCATATCATCATCAAGCCATATAGGATCAAACAAAACTGACACGAGAATTTTCAGTACACATATACAACTTTGAAGATTAAACTGCTTTAATCGAAAATAAATTAAAAATCAAACCACATACCACTGTAAATCCCTACGAGTCTAGTTTCCAACGCAAAAATAAGATCTCAAAACGGATAATCCAACAGTGAGTTATGACTATTTTACTGAAGTGTGGCAGTGCAGTATTTTCATACGGGAATGTGTAAGAATAAGCAATTTTTATTGTGTTTTCATGATCCTACTCATTTAAGTACCTTGGGAGTTGATAAACACTTAATCTTTAGTCAAACCCCATCTTTTTATCTCTAAAAATATAAGCATATCCTCATAACCATATAAAATCAAATAAGTACTCCCCTCTCCAACCAAGTGTTAAACCACATGAATCCATCTTCCACTTTCAACAAAAATCTTAGTAGCACATGAATTCGGAGAGTACAAAATTAAAAACCTATAATTCCCAGATTTCATAATATTTGATCACATTAACCACTACTAAAACAAAATAAATTTCACATGTAAATACGACCAGTGATTACGTCAACCAGGCATAAATAATATATTTGATATTTTTATGCATATTGATTACCAATCATCACACCATACTCAATAAATAAATCATAAGTTTACCCCCATGTGAATCAAGTCCAAAAACAAGTATCCCATATGACAACCACATCAATCAACCAAACCATATCATCCTCATTTAAACACATCTAAAACAAAATAAATACTTATCTCGATTTTTGATCATCCTCATTTAAACACATCTAAAACAAAATAAATACTTATCTCGATTTTTGATGATTTTGTTGTGTTCGGTTGATACGCGACCTTATCGCCTTAGACATTGAGCAACAGAATAAATCAGCCTTGAATATTTGGACACGCGATCTCATCACATTTGTTGGAATTGACCATTCCTGGGCTAAATTCCAGGCAGCACATAGAGTGACCCTTAAAACTCAAAATTAATATAAACCAAACAGATAAACCTGCACTAAGTTCGTTAGTATATGATCATGTGCCGCTCATCCATAATAGTTTGAAAGTAAAAGTAAACGAAAAACTTCTCGCCGTTGATTCCAGATAGCAAAATAAATTGACCTTTAAAATTCAAATAAGTCTCTTCAGTCAAGAAAAATAAATCATCCGTATATCCTCATATAACTCAATTTCACAAGCAAGTCTCCCAAATCAATCAACCCAACCATACCACCTCCAATAAATCAAACCACATAAAATCTAACTAAACCATCCACATTCATATAATTCAAATAATATGAATTACATTATTACCATAATAAAATAATCTACCCCTCACAAGTGTGTAACTTACCTAAGATGAATTAATGTTGCATCCAAACTATTGGAATAAGAGAACCAGAAGATTCATTAATCTAAAACATCACATACGCAAACCAATAGTCCCCCACTTTCACCAAAAAGAATAAAATTTTGTATAACATTACTGACACATATTCAACCTATATCAGGTAACACATGATGAGCAACATATTAACACCATACTCTAAATACTAAGAAATGACCATATTCAATGAACGCCACAAAACCCCTTTTTTTAAGTAAATAATTGGTCGACCCACAATCAAGCAATGTCCTTTTATGATTACTATTTTTGTTAAGCCCATGAATGCCACAATAAATTAAATCCCATATCAATGAGGTTGGGTTCCTCTACGTTTGGCAAGTAATAAACACCAATAAACTCACAAGGACTCATAACACATGCGAATCCAAATAGAGCAAATAAAATCATGATATGTCTGATCATAATCTTAATACGTGCCCAGAAAAACCAATAAATTACCTCAATATATTCATTACTTCAATCAATATTATACTCATTACTCCAATCAATATTATTAAAAACCATATAATCATCACAAACAAACCAAAAAGTCAACCCGTAATACACTCTGCCATATGAGACATATAATTAGATGCTTACCATTTTCTGGCAATTAATAGAAATCATTACACTCATATGTCACGTTAACTCATCAGACGAAATTAAACTAGAAAGTTCCATGAATCATGTGACATTATGTGTTGAAAGCAATCAACATTCCAATTCTCATGCGAAGGTATATCAAGGGATTAATCTATCAAATCACATGCTCGATTTTCAACAACCACTATATATTGTTAGACAAGATTTTTCAATCACCACATGCAACCCCTAAATACCAACCGATTATGACAATAAAAGAATATAATTAATGTTTCAATAGAAGGATAAACTTATCGTGATTATTATACCCAAAATTCAACTTCATCCAACAATCAAATTGTGCAAAACTTAATTTTCAAAAGAAGGTAGACAAACAATTTTCGGGAAATAGGATTAGCCCTATTCAAAATTCATTATAAAATTTTTCCGAACTCAAACTCGAATCTCCACCGTTAAAACTGAACTTCAATATGCGTGAATAATATATCAAAGTTTTGGCTTGATCCAACGGTTATATTATGCACAATCCTGTTTTGAAAAACGCTGCGCAGAATTTTCTGAAAATAAGATCTGTTTCACTCGAAAATCTATATATATTTTCTCGGACCTCAAAATCCGATCTCCACCGTTACAAACGTAATTCAAAAGGTCCTTGAGGTGTGTAAAAATTATAACACGATCCAACGGTTGAAATACTAGAAAATGATTTTTCAAATTTATTGCGCAGTCAGATTTTATGCTTACGAAAATTGTGTACCTCACGTCTTTCGCTCAAGGACTCGATGTCCCTCTTTCCCACAGACGGCGCCAATTTGATAAGTCCAAAAAGTTGGGCTATCAAATAAAGGGGGTACTAACCTCAAAAGAGATCAGCGACCTAAAAATGCCTCCAAGTATGCCACGGCGACCTTCCAAACCCTCAGTGAATTTCTTGGCGACCTCCTGGTCCTGCAAAACAGCGCTTCGAACGGGTCGGAGTTGCCACCCCCCAACCCGTTAAGATCCTCCAATGCTTAAGACAATAAACAAAATCAACACGCAATACTTCTCTTCCCAGCACACAGTAATGTGATGAGGCAATATTAACCTAGAAAATAATGAGAGGTATGCACCCCTTTTATAGATACAAGAGAAGTCCTCCCCAAGCAAGGCTTACCTTCTCCTACCACAATTCCATAAATACCACAACTGACTTAGAATTAGGATTCCTCCAATATGTTAAGTTCCCATAAATAATAAATCTCTCATTAAATTAATAAAATAGGCTTGGGCCCATTATTCTTTCCATAACCTCATAAACCATTCACACTAAGCCCGCAGGCTTGATATTCACAAAACCCATAACCGAGCTCAAGTACACAACTCAAACCACAAGAGGTCACGACCCTATATGAGAACTCATCCTCATACTACAGGTCGCTACTCTACACAAACCAGCCCGCTCACTTCGCAAAGACACAATACAGCTCGCTCATCTCCCAGGAGGAACACCCTCTCCCAGAAATGAGGTCGCTTACCACAAATAACCTCATATATCAAATAATATTACGTATGGACATTTTGGTCCATATCATGTTGCATAAATCTAGTCTGTGTAAGGAGATGCATATCTTTGTTGAACTAATTCCCAATGGGAAATGTGTTGAGGGAGATGGGATAAATGAAAATGTGGGATTAGATGAGGCCGATTCAGAAGATGATAATGACTTTGTAGGTGTTGATTGTGGTAGTGGTAGTGATGATGATATATTGTTTGATTCAAATGTACACAACATAATTGACAATGAACAAGGTGTTTAGGGAGATTAGATAGCTGATAGTTAGAAACTTAGGAAGGGTTTTGAGTATTTGAAAATGAGGGATTTGGGAAGGGTTTTGAGTGAGATGTGATAGATGAAAGTGAAGATTTCGAAGGAGATGGGATAAATGATACTCTATGATGCATGAAGACTTCCTTCTCGGCCCCTTAGGTGTGTCGTACACTCCACGAATGCAGAAACACGACCAAGTGTCCTGTTTTTCCCCAAATTATTTGACATCGGATAGGATGAGACACAACAGGATACGATCTGGACACGGCCCAAAAATGGCCCGAACACGTGACATGTTTATTTTTTATTTTTTTTTCAAACTTTTAATTATTTAATGATTTTTTTTCCTTTTACTTGAGGTTTATCAATTGTTGTGAATTTAATTATAATTATTTTATATGATTAATTAAAAACAAGAATTAGCACAATTTTTTTGTAGGAAAAAATATATTACAGATTATTTATTATAAATGTGTCTGAGCCGTGTTGTGTCCTATAATTTTTAAAATAAGCGTGTCCTCGTGTTTTTATCGTGTAGTATCTCGAGTTCGTGTTCGAGTTGCTGCAATTTAGCTGATAGTGAAGGATTAAATGAGCCAAATTCACTAGAGGATTGTGATTATGGGTCTTTTGATGGTGGGAGCGATACTGGTGATGATATGTCATGTGATAAAAATGTAGACAACATAGGTCACACATCAAATGCTAAGAATAATGCAAATGTTTTAGGTGATGAATCTTATAATAGTATTCAGATGATGATGTTTGATCCAAAAATATGAAAACAAGGTGGTTCAGTGAGAGAATTCTTAAAAGAATTAGGTTTGATCCAGAAAATAGTAGTAAAGAGTTCAGAGCATATATTATTGATGAGCTATAGGTTAATGTGAGTAGGGATCATGCTTATGGAAGTAAGAAGTTGGCTCTGAAAACTTTAAAAGGGAGTGTTGAGTATCAGTTCACTAAGTTGTGGAATTATCCAGATGAACTTAGGAGGAGCAACCTAGGTTCAACTGTCATTGTTGATACAAATGAGAATGGGGAAGGGAATACTAGGTTCAAAGAGTTTTATGTGTATTTAGATGCATTGAAGAAGGGTTTTCAAGCAGATTGTAGGCCTATATTGAGGGTAGGTGGCCGTCACTTGTGTGGGCCTTATGGAAAGACTTTACTTGTGTACGTGATGATCTAAATAGTAGTCTTTTCTTAGTTGGCTAAGCTATTGTTAGTAAAGAGTGTAGGGAAACATGGGAGTGGTTATTGATCTGTATCAAACATAACTTAGGGATAGGGGTGTGTGATGGTTACATATTCATTATGACAAACAGAAGTGGCTTAATCAAGCCTTTTCAAGAAGTGTTACATAGGGATGATCTCAAACTTTATGTAAGACATCTACACAATAAATTCATGATGGCAAGGTATAAAGGGTTGGCTTTTGAAAATTCATTGTGGGTTGTTGAACTGGTTTCTATAGTGGATGAGTGGAAAGTGAAGATGACAAAATTAAGAGAGTTGGACCAAACATCTACAAATTGGTTTAATGGCAAACCTCCAACTAAGTGGAGTAGGTCTCACTTTTTGGAGGAACCAAATTTTGATATGTTGTTAATTAATATTTGTGAGACTTTTGATAGGTGTACTTTAGAAGTCTAAGATAAGCCAATCAAAACCATGAATGAGTGCATATGTGAATATATTATAGATAAACTACAAGTAAATAGGGATAAGACACATATAAAGAGAAAATAGAAGGTCAACTTTGTCCAAAGATAATCCAGATTCTTCAAAAACATGGACATAGGGTTGGAAACTATATACCTATCAAGGAGAATGGCACAAACTATCAGATTTCATACCCTGATGGAGCCTAGTATAATGTGAACTTAGAAAACCTGACATGCACATGTATGTAATGAGATTTGAGTGGTATACCTTGTAATCATGCCCTCAGGGACACTTGGAGCCTAATAACTTTTTCAATAGTTGCTACACTGTTGAGTGTTACAAATGAGTTTATGGACAATCTCATGGGCATCAATGGAGATTTTCTTTGGGGTGAGAAAATCTAACTCCACCTACTTTTGGGGAGGAGCTAGAAGACCATCAAAGTAAAGGAGAAAAGAGCCAAATGAGTCACCCAATAAGGAAAAAAAAGAGGTTGGGAGAATTCTACCAAGACCAAGAGACAATAAGAAACTCTCAAGTGTAAAAATTTAGTGCGGAGGATCACAATGCAAGGGGTTGTAAGTCAGCATGCCTACTCAAACTTCTAACCTTCAAAGTGAAGTAAGTACAATTCTTGATACTTCATTTTTTCTTCTAATTTAATGCCTATGCTCAATTAACACTTATATATCTACAAGTGTTCGATGAAAGTGGTTTTCAGGAGGATCTTGGTTTTATGGAACCAGGAGTGCAATCCACTGATGTAAACCTTAGTCTGTAGGGGTACTCAAATTTGCCTCGGACAAGACCAATGATTTTCTAGTTTGGTCCAAAGTCCTTGAATATCCCACATTCCGGTTTCCAGTACGGTCTAGTCCAAAACCGTAACTTTTCGATCCATAGTGGAATGGACCCTTTTTTTCATTTATTTTTTAAAGAAAATTTTGTATTGGTTGTTTATACTGCCCATGTAAATTAATAGAATGAGTTGTTTGTCTGTATGCTATTTAATTAGTTATTTAAATAGGTTTTCATTTTAAATTGTAGTGTTATTAGTTATTTTATACTACAATATAATTAGTTATTTAATTAAAAAAACCTTATGTATTACAATGTTATCTTGTTGTGCAATTTAGTTTTTAGTGTGTGCACTATATATTAATCATTTAAATTAAATGACATTTTAGTTTGTTAGTTTGTTTCCAATTAAATGTCATTTTAGATTTAAATTCTATCCCTATACAAATCCAAAAATATCTCTTATTATTCGATATATCATTAATACTTGAGTTTCTTCCATTCATAACTTAAGGGCATATTAGTGAAGGTATTTAATTCTTAATTTTGATGTTTGAATCAAAAAAGTCAGTTAATATATTATAATATTAATAATAGTTATACTAAAAAATATGTCGGTTTATAATAGTTCAACTAAAAATACTGAAACCCATTTACTTAAAAAGAAATAATTAAAGAGAGGCGAGTGATATGTAAATGGAACGAGCTCTTAAACCGACCAACCCTAACCTCAGATAATTAACAGGGACTTCTCTCATTTTCTCCACGTGGTTTTTCTTTGGTATTAAGTATATTTATTTTTATTTTACCTTTGTGTGTTTATTGGTTAGTATTGTTGTACAACATTTTGGCATCAACACACCCCTTGTAGTTTGCAATAGTTTTTTTTTTTTTTTTTTTTTTGTGTGTGTGTAGATGTTCAACACTTTTTTGTAATATATTTCCACAGGAGTCCAGTGAAGGTGGTTAGTAATGGTGTAATGTATATATACACCAGGGATAAGAGTACTTCTGCCTCCTATAATTGATAATGCCATAATAAATGAAGAGATCGAGAACCAAGTGCTAAATATTGATGTTAGTTAAACTGGACTTTCTACAAGTCAAGTTATGCCAAGGCCAAATCACAATCCATATGAGCAACTGATGATGTCTAGGGGCCTCAATCAAAGAAAGCAACAAGGAATGTGTCTCATTCAGAAAAAAAATCGAAAGCTTTTTTGTCCAACTATGTAGTACAAAGTCTGTTTATGTAACTATTTATTTGGTAAACTTAGTATAACAATTGACGTTTTTTGGTATTTTGGGTGCAAAACATTGTCTCGTAAAAGGTGTTATGTAAAATAATATGACTTGAAGGGTGTTTTGTAAATAATACTTACGTTTTGAAATGCGCTATGTATAAACTAAAAATCTCCCTAGTTTAAACTAAAAATTATTGTTTTCTCTCTCAAATATCATTAAAAAATCACGTTAATAAAAATGAATTTTTAATTATATATCATTCATTTTAATTTTTATTTTATTTTCTACTTATATTTAGTTTTCACTGCCTATTTAGTTTTCTTTAAGATTTATTTCAAAAAAAAATACATGGTTGTTATATTTGTTTGATTGAAATATTTTAATTGTAAATGAGAAATCATATAACCAAATATCACTTTTAAGACAAAGAACAACATGAAATTACCATGAAAAATAAAAGATATTTCAAAATAACATTTATTTCATAATAACCTAATTATAACATGGGTACATTCTTAAGACAGGATCTTCATTGGCATTTCATACGAAGCAGCAAGCAATATCACAACTTTTAATGGATTTATATATTAGCAGAAGAGGAGTCATCTGGAGTCTCAATCACTGGAGTCTTGGTAGCTTCATCATCCTTCATCTTTTGAATTACTTCAAGAAATAGTTCATATAAGTTCAACAATGGAGGTTGTGTCAACAAAATGTCACGAGTCCCTTCATCCCCAAATATCTTGATTTCTCTAGTTAGCATCTCTTTCATGTCTTTCTTAAGATCCTTCAATTGCTCTCGCATGGAGCAATATAATGCTTCTAGTGAGGCTGGCGAGGGGGGTGCTTTCCACTCACGTGCTTTCCTTTTGGACGATGGAGGTAGAGTTTGAGCAATCTATAAGATAATGTTTACAAATTATTTTTGTCTCTAGTATAAAGTTTTTATTCATGACTAAGAAGTATAAATATATATATATATATATAACAAAATTTGAAAATAAATAATTAATAATTGCCAAATAGAATTAATTAATGACACCTAGAGCACACAAATAGTTTATGATATTATATTCCTTATGTATATAAAAATATCATATTTAAAAAATATTTTTTTCATTTAAATTTTGTGCAGATTTTAAATGGGAACACAACATTTTGCTACGTATCATGGAAAAAGTTATAATTGACTTTTAATTATATTTTCCACTTATATATGAACATAATTAAAGTGAGTTGTGTATCGATTTATATCCTTTAATAAATAACTTGTATGTATAAATATAAATTAGTGGTGCGTAACGTGACATGTTACATATATGACAATCGCTATCAAACAACGTTCATACTAATTATTTTGTATATATCATCATAAAATTCAATTTCAATTTCTCTACTCCCAGTTTAGTTGTTTGTTATATAAACGTTAAATATATGATAATCGATATTAGTTAACGTCCCTTACTAACTATTTTGCACAAATTACTACAACTCACTGTGTATATCTCTAACTAGCAATCTAGTGGTATGTAATACAACATATTACATATATGACAATCAAAGTCATCTTAGGTCCTTATTAACTAATTTCTCGCCTATATTAACATAATATTCAATGTGGATTTCTCTAACTATAACTGTTTAGTGGTGCTCATGTGACATATTACATATATGACAATCGATATCAAGTAACATCCATACTAATTATTTTGTTTATATCAACATGATTCAATTTCAATTTCTCTACTCCCAATTTAGTTTTTTGTTATATAAACGTTGAATATATGACAATCAATATTAGTTAATGTCTCTTACTAATTATTTTGCACAAACTACCACAATGCACTTTGAATATCTCTAACTAGCAATCTAGTGGTATGTAATGTGACATGTTACATATATGACAATGAAGTCATCTTAGGTTCTTAACTAATTTTTCGCATATATTAACATAATATTCAATGTGAATTTCTCTAACTATAAGTGTTTAGTGGTGCACATGTGACATGTTACATGTATGACAATCGAATCAACTAACGTCCATACTAATTATTTTGTATATATCAACGTGATTTATTTTCAATTTCTCTACTCCCAATTTAGTTGTTTGTTATATAAACGTTAAATATATGACAATCGATATTAGTTAACGTGTCTTAATAATTATTTTGCACAAATTATCACAATTCACCGTGAATATCTCTATCTAGTAATCTAGTGGTATGTAATGTGACACATTACATATATGATAATCGAAATCATCTTTATATTAACATAATATTCAATGTTATTTTCTCTAACTATAATTGTTTAGTGGTGCTCATGTGACATGTTACATATATGACAATCGATATCAACTAACATCCATACTAATTATTTTGTATATATCAACATGATTCAATTTCAATTTCTCTACTCTCAATTTAGTTGCTTGTTATATGAACGTTAAATATATGACAACCGACATTAGTTAACGTCTCTTACTAATTATTTTGCACAAATTACCATAATTCACTTTGAATATCTCTAACTAGAAATCTAGTGGTATGTAATGTGACATGTTACATATATGACAATCGAAGTCATCTTAGGCCCTTAACTAATTTTTCGCATATATTAACATAATATTCAATGTGAATTTCTCTAACTATAACTGTTTAGTGGTGCGCATGTGACATGTTACATATATGACAATCGATATTAACTAACGTCCATACTAATTATTTTGTATGTATCAACATGATTCAATTTCAATTTCTCTACTCCCAATTTAGTTGTTTGTTATATAAACGTTAAATATATGACAATCGATATTAGTTAACGTCTCTTACTAATTATTTTGCACAAATTACCACAATTCACTGTGAATATCTCTAACTAGTAATCTAGTGGTATGTAATGACATTTTACATATATCATCACAATTTTTTTGCACAAATTTATCCCAACTAGTTGTATGTTAATACGAATTAACTATATGTCAATTGATTTCAACATAGGTCAAAAGAAACGTGACCATACATAGCAAATCTTTATGTTGAATTAAAATCCGACCCAATCTTGGCCTGCCAAAACAAATAATAGAAATAATTACAAAAGTTGTCTCTCAGATCTAGCCTAATTATTCAAAAAAAATAGTTATCATTGAAATTTATAGGACCAAACAACTAAAAATCGAAGTTTATACGACCAAAATTAATATTGTATATGATGCCCGATCGTGCTTTAATAATCACAACAAAAAGGCCTGATTTTYAAATTGGTCATGTAATTATAATGATCTAGTAGTTTTTGTTATGGCATATTATTTTGCAATATCTTTATTTCTCTGGTCATTTTCATCACATTTTAATACCCTTTAAATTTTTTCATCAGCCTTTTCGTTTCAGCTTCTCCCCAAAATTAATATGTATTGAGCATACAAATAATAAATGATTGACAACTAGAAGGATTTAATGGCACCTTGATCACACAAATACTTTATCATCTTAATTATATTCATGTAGGCTTGAGTCCAGCAAATTGAAAGGTGAAACGTCGCCATTCCTTTTCTCATGTCCTAAAGTTCTTTCTTTCAATCGTCATTTTCACCGATAACAACTTACACCTATTCTCATATTTTTCTTCTCATTCTATTTTCACTCTCAAAAAATACTTTGAACATGGATGATTCAAATGTAATCGAATCTAATAATCAGTTTCAAAGGGATTTAATGGAGGAGTTATTTGGAGGCTTAAGTGACGATGACTGTGTCATGAATGGAGATTTACCATATTATGAAACACACTCATTTGACAAAGCAAATGATAACGATTAACAAACTTTGCATGGTGATTTTAATGTTGAAGAAGGCCCAATGATAGGTAATAATCAGTATCAATGAGATCTAATGGAGAAGTTATTTGGCAGCTTAAGTGATGATGATTGTGTCATGAATGAAGATTTATCATATAATGAAACACACTCATTTGGCGAAATAAATGACAATGATGGAGGAATTTTTCACGATGATTTCAATGTTGAAGAAGGCCCAACGGTAGGTATGACTTTTTCTAGTGTTGAAAGCTTGTTCTACCGATACAAAGAACATGCAAAGTTCAAGGGTTTTAGTGTAGAGAAAAAGTCAGCTAGTAAAAGAAACAATGATCATTACAAATATCAAACTATTAGTTACGATAGGGGTAGAAAAACTAATGCTAAAAAGTCGTCGAAAAGAATAGATTGTCCGGCAAAAATAAGTGCAATCTTAAAAGATGGTATGTGATTGGTCTCTCAAAGAAAAGATAATTATAATACTAAGTTAGATCCCGATATGATTAGATTGATGCCCAGTCATAGAAACTTGACTTTAGAAATGAAGAGGTAATTGAAAGCTTATGATATTGCTGGAATAAGATCTTGCAAAAGTACTCGATTACTTGAAGTGCGAAATGGTGGGTCTGAGAGCTTAGGTTGTTTGCCTAAATATTGTAGAAATTCCATTGACAAGAGGAGGAAATTAAGGCTCGGGGATGGAGATGTTGAGGTTGTTCACAGAATATTTTGGAGTATGCAATAAAAGAACAAATATCTTTTGCATTCAGTTAATGTGGATAACGAGGGCAAGCTAAGAAACTTACTATGGGTTCATCTACGTAGTAAAGCTACTTATGAAGAATTCCATGATGTGGTGAGCTTTGACACCACTTATTTAGTTAATCGATATCGAATGCCATTTTCTACGATGGTGGGCGTCAATCACCATGGTCAATCTATTTTATTAGGTTGCGCATTGATTTCATATGAAGACATTGCTTCATTCAAGTGGTTACTCTCTACATGGATATTAGCAATGGGAGGCATTCATCCAAATGCGATTCTAACGGATCAGTGCGAAAGTATGAAGGGTGCTATCAAGGAAGCCATGCCTAATACCATACAACGATTTTGCTTATGGCATATTCTTTCAAAATTGCCTGAAAAGTTTAAACATGTTCCTGAATTTGGCAAAGAAACCCATGAGTTCAAGTCCATGGTCTACAATAATCCAACAAGTCAGATTTTTGAGATAATATGGAATGAGTTTGTACAGAGGTACAAAATGGAAAATAATCAATGGTTGGTGAAGCTTTATGGTGAGAGACAGAGTTGGGTGCCTGTGTACCTCAATCACCTATTTTGGGATGGGATGGTTTCTACTCAGAGAAGCGAAAGTATGCATGCATATTTTGATGGTTATGTTAATTCTAGGAGTACACTAAAATAATTTGTTGAGCAATATGAAATTACAATGAGTGACAAAATTCAGAAAGACTTTTTTGCTGATTACAAATCGAAAAACGTGGTGATCTTTTGCATCTCAGATTTTGAATGGGAACGCCAATTTTAATGTTCATTCACGAATTCAATCTTCAAATTGGTTCAAGAACAGATTAGGCGGTTGATGTATTGCCATCTTATTCCTCAAYATATTGAGGAATTYGAAYTGGGGGAAAACCAAAATGGTGTTGAGAAATCTAAAATAATGGAGAGATGCATGACTCGGAATGGGTTTTTTGTAGAAATTGAGCATACGGTTGAGTATAGAGAAGATGAACAGTATTTTAGTTGTACTTGCGAGAAATTTGAATTTAAAGGATTACTTTGTTGTCATATCTTCTAGTTAATGTCCCTTAAAAACATAAGGAACGTCAATGAGAGGTACATTCCGAGAAGGTGGAGGAACGATGTGTATTGTCCTTATACAAAGATTTTCTTTGGTGGAGCTTATCTGCATATGACCGAGGAGTATAAGAAATTCAGAGAATTGGAATTCATGTTTCAAGAATGTACTGATTTGTCTATGGGTTCTGAGATGAAAATTGAGCTTGTCAAGCAACATTTAGTCTCTTTAAAGAGTGCATTATTGGATTGTAGTGATGAAGTGACACAAGGTACATACAACAATGAACAAGCTGTACAAATACACCGTCACACCTATTCGTGATCCATTTGTGCTCACTCAAAATAGATATAAAGGGAGAACTGAAGTTAATCGAGGAGGACATGCAAGTAATGGAGGCCGTAACAGTCGTGGCGGGCGTGGTATATGAGGTATATGAAATATATATGATATTATTATTTTTTTTTTATATTTTTAAGTACACATAAGTATCTAATTTATTTATTTTAATGTGTATGTGACAATTAAGCGAGGATGCGAATGATACTCAAACGAGCCAGCTTGATTCAAACTTTAGCCAGTGAGGAGGTATTGAACTTGATGATCATAATACAACTATTGTTCATAGCCATGAATTCGGAGATCTTGTAGATGATAATTATGCTAGTTGGTTTAGTTTAAAAGCACATATTCTGTTTATGGTTTAAATGTAGAAGAGAGTACTTGAAATCAAAATGGCAGCAATTTATGTGCCTTTATCTTGAAATCAATTTATCTGTGATTCAATATTTCAAACATCGTCCCCATTTCGTATTGTATATTCTGAAAAATAAAGATATGTTTATATTCTTAGATTATATACATACAACTAGAAAGTATACATATTGTGAAAAAGTTATGGATTGGAAAAGTACATTAGGCAAAACAAAAGAAGAAAAAAAAATCATTTACATAAGGTCGGCCCGTTCATGAGGTGTGCAACAGCCTCGGGTCCGAAAATGTTCACAGCCCGATATTCAAACATATGCATCATAATGTGTCTGTTTGTGTGTGTGTGTGTGTATATATATATATATATATATATATATATATATATGATTAGGTTCAAATGAGAACCACGTTCCTATATGTGAACCTAGGGTCAATTATGGACCTTAGATCTAATTAAATGGATTAATCAAATTTTTTGTGTATTTCCTTATCTAATTGAAAGTATTAGGAAAGCACTACTGGTGTATATAACTGAAAATATTAATAAAAAACTCTGATTGTATAATAAAAGCACTGTTGGTATATAATAAAAGCACTAGTTCGCAGGTTCGCATATAATGACATAGTTCTAATTTGACCAAAAATGTATTTTGGCACTTAACCAAAAATGAAGTTGCCTTTGAGATGATGATTAGAGTAGATTTATCCTTATTTTTATTAGTATTTTAGTACGTTTTTCTATTTGTTTTTGGTATAAGTTGGACGATTTAAGCATAATTCCGTATTTTTATAGTTCTGACTTATTTTACCGTATTTTAATCGTAATTGATGCAAATAGGTGATATTTCGTTGTTTTCACCTTACAGCTAAGTAAACGGAAGAGTTCAGCGCGTAATAGACGAAGTTCGATGTTCAAAGATTGGAGAACGAGCTTTCCGGCGAAACGAGTAGCAAAAGATCGAGAGACGGAAATTGAGAAAAACATTCGAAAGATCGAACAGTTGTTTCCTCGAGAGATACGACTCGAGTCAAACTTATCACCCTACAATTACCTCGTACTCTTGCGAGCAAACTAATGTGCTTTTAAATTAATTTATTAAAAACGGGGTGCACAAAAGTTTGGATTAGATGAGGCCCTCAACTGCCATTCATGATGTCCCAGAATGAAATTTATCAACCTTACTTTATTATTGTTTAAGAAAAATTCACAAGAAAAAACTTCTTCTTTTGGTTAGACTAAACAGAAACATCAAATATAATGTTTTTTCTTTGGTTCTTATCTCTCACGTTGACTTGATCTTGAGCCTTTTAAATTGATGATTGTTTACTTGAGTGATGTTTGTGTTTTTGCTTCTTTTTGTTACCTCTATTATTGTTTAAGAAAAATTCACAAGTAAAAATTAACGGTAGTTTGCTTTTTTTTTTTTAGGTTATATAATACATGCAAAAGTATTAATTAATTATTAATTAATTAATGGTATTTAATGTGAATGGGGAGGAAAATAGTTTCCCTCCATTACATCTCTTTTGGAGCCAAAATACATAAATGATTAAAATGTCCTTTTGCATGAATAATTTTACGTTAATTGCTATTGATTCGGATTGTCATATTATAGTACAAATCATGGATTAGTCATATTACATTACTAATCTTGGAAACTGTCATTTTACAATTACAACCAACATTTCTAGACTATTGCAAATGATTAGAACCACTACAAATGAAAATGGAAACTACAATTGTCAAGTTATCATCTTTAAGCAGAAGGCTTTATGCACCTATTCCCAGCTCCACCTATCCACATTTGAAGAATATGGCTGCACTTAGAGACATAACTATCAACAATTTCACATGTTCCCGCATAGCACAGTTCTTGTTTGCAACTTCATATTTCAACCTCAAGACCTCATTTTTCATCTGAAAAGGTCCATCTTTCATTTACAATTTCCCCTTTCATCTTTGCAATCTCCTCTTCCATCTTTACAACCTCCCCTTCCATCTTTGTGATTTCACATTTCAATGTTCTAATCTTTCTTAGCAATCCTATAATAATTTGACGACCTCTACGACACATATGAAAAAACTACATCCATTACTCTAGAAAATAGAAATAACATCAATTTATAGCTAATTAAATCACTAATTTGACAAAATTGAACAAACTTACCACCGAAAAAAGTCTTGGATTACAAATACACACACACACACACACACACACACACACACACACACATATATATATATATATATATATATATATATATATATATATATATATATATATATATGATTAGGTTCAAATGAGGACCATGTTCCTATATGTGAATCACAATGCTTTATTAATATTTTAGTTATATACACCAATAGTGATTTTATTATACAATTCTAATGCTTTTAATTAAATAAGGAAATACACAAAGAAAGAAAGCCAATTTTACCTCAAACCCGTTGACCTCCCTAAATCATCCTCAAATTGAAGAACCAAGAATCCTTCGATTGGTATTTTTTCACGAAAAGCAAACATTACATAAGAAATCTAGTGTTTAACTACAATTTGCAATGCATCCCAATTGAAAAAAAAAAAATCTTCCTAATACCTTATGTTACGAGTACACTGAAGTGAGACTCTAATGAGTTAGCAATCATTAGAACTTGATGGACTGGCGATAATCCTGAAAGACGATTTCACGCCTTGCTTATATTGGAAGACAAGTAAATTTAGGGTTCAGGGTAAAATGTGAGGTGTTGGGGTGAATTGTACATGTTTGAAAAATTGGGTATTGGGATTGATTGAACTGATATTAAAAGGTAGGATTTTGACTCCATTTATTGAGTGCATAACACACACACACACACACACACAACACACATATATATATAGAGAGAGAGGATTAGGTTCAAATGAGGACCATGTTCCTATATGTGAACATAGGGTCAATTATGGGTCTTAGATCTAATTAAATGGATGGATCAAATTTT